>PJEX01000428.1:10278-36722 GCA_005350895.1 Colletotrichum tanaceti | reverse complement strand
GGAGGGGGAAGGGGGACGACTCGTTTGACCTGTGGCTGACTCGTGGCGGTCGAGAACCTGCGGGCCACGAACGAGAACACCGCCGGGTTGCCCGCGCGGGCGACCAAGATGAGTCGCCCCGGGCGATGCTCCGGAATCCATCTCTTCCCCGCGATCTCTCTCTCTCTCTCTCTCTCTCTCTCTCTCTCTTCCTCTCTTCCTCTCTCTCTTAACCCCCCCCCCCCCTCCGTGCACGCCATCCCGGCGGTGTCGGGCAAACTTAGGCGATACCCTTCTCACCCCTCCCCTCCCCAGGACGAATCCGGACGAGGCGGCGCCCTCGACGGCTTGTTGTCGACAAGACGTTTGACGGTACTCGGTTCGCTCGGGGAACAGCGCCCGACCATCCCCTCAACGACGCGCGGGGGGGGGGGGGGGGGGATCCGAGTGCCGCGAATAGTCCAAATGTCTAGACTTCACGGGACTCCTCTGCCGACGCCCGCTGACGCCTTGCGCGCCGTATCGCGGCGATACCATCACGAAAGAAGCCGGCGAACAGACACACACGCATTGGCAGTCGATCCGCGCCGTCTTTCGTCCCTCTTCCCCCTTCTCCCGTCGAGGATACCCTGGCTTGTCAGTGTCGTCCCATCACCCGACATCATACATGTGACACGGATGCTTCGTCGAGTCAAGTAGGCCCATCCGCCGGCCAGCCGCGGCGCCTGGCGCGTACGCGCGAGTCCCCGAGCGCCCGTCCGCGTCCGCCACCAACCCAACCACCTGCCCACCTGCCCACCCCCATCGTTCGTTCCCGAGCAGTGAGAGAGGGCAGGTCAAAGACGCCATGAGACGCGAGGGGGTTTGTTTGTTTCTAAGCCAGGAAAAGCAATATACACACATACACACACACAAACTGCCGTGGGGGGGGGGGGGGTCTGTCACGGTGGTTTTGGGACCATTGTCATCGGGGCACGACGCGCGGATGGGCAGAATATGGGTGTGTGGACGGAGGCCCGGGGCAATGATGGCGGTGGCGGCGCATGTTTGTTTCTGCGCCCTCGGCGGCGGCGGCGGCGGTAGCTCCACCGGAAGCCATGTTTGCCTACATACTGCAGCTAAGCAAGCCGACATGAACAGCAGTGAGCAGTGAGACGCATGCGATCATTGCGATGCCCATCTCAGTTCTCAAGTCTCTAACGGAGTCATGGACTCCACCGACACACCCATTCGTGCGGGCGTGCGCCCTCACCCGTGTGCTGTGCCGGCGGCGACCACGAATACTCCGCGACGGATCCAGAATCCCTACCGTGATGATCTAGGTATGTAGAGTAGACTACAACGTGTTTTAGGTTAGGTAGTCCAGCACCCCTCCCATCCCCCCCCCCCCCCCCCCCCCCCCCCCCCCCCCCTCTTCCTCCAGGAGGACGTCATGTCAGTCATGCATCCCTTCCCCATCGCCTGGCAGAAGGGAACGCCTCCGTGGGCAGTCGTCCGCGAAGGCCAAGATGGACGGAAGTAGAAACGCGGACATGACGGGATCTGAATTTTGATATTCGGCGGTGAGGACCGATTCGGGGATAAGCTCAACCGATGATGCTCTCTCGTCTCCCGTCTCCCGTCTCCCCTCTCTCTCTCTCTCTCTCTCTCTCTCTCTCTTTCTCTCTCTGAGGCAGGGATTCGGTAGTAGCGTCGCAACGTAATGTCCCTTTCTCGCATGACGATGGCCCCCCATCTCAAGGTGGCAGAGCCCCATCCGGATCTTCAGCTAGACACCGAAGATCCCAATCTGGACCCAGGAACATGCCACCAGAGGGCACGCCGCTAGGCTCTAGCAGCCCAATTGCCCTGACCCTGACCCTCGTGCCCTCCCCTCCCAAAGGGTTACCTAAGGTACTACGTAGTAGGTGGTCCAGCGGTCGGGTTCAGGGTCCTTGGAGACGTCTCTGAAAAGATGGAATCTCGGGGAATAAGTCATGAGGCAGCTCATTATGGACCGGCGACTGACTGGGTCTACATAGCAAGATACCGCACACCAGGGGCGGTCACTAACTCTTGTGATACACTCGCTCGCCCAGAGCACATTGTGGTGCGTGATTCTCTTGGTCATCCTTACCAAGCAACCCAAGGCCCTGATCAACATGAGCTTGTGGCGACGACACGCATGAGGTACAGAGGTGAGAGGTACAGGTATCACGCAGCACTCGGGCTGTTGGTAATGCTGGCTGTGGCTGGGTATCCGTACGGATAATCACTACGGATGTCCGTACCTACGAATTGCTACCTACCTACCTATGCAAAGGCAGTCCACAGTTTTCCCCTTACTTAAGCTCCCGGGCACAAAAACTCCAAGAGATGCCGATGAACCCCGGACGCCCGGAGAGGCAGCCGGTTTGCTCAGGGGCGCAAGGCCCCGCTTGAGCCCTGACTCGACCTGTCACTTGTCGTCCCGAGCGGCATGTGTCGACGACTCTCGACAAGAAGTATCCGTACTCTGTATCCGTACGGAGTACGTAGTATTAGTAGATTCCAAGCGTCGTTTACATAGTAGAGGGAACCCACCCATACTATCGAGAGGGGCGGACTCCATCCACCCATCCACCCCATGTGCCCATGTGCCCATATCCACCCACACGCTCTAGATTCAGAAACACGCAGCTTGTGTTTCTTTCCCTTTCCAACCGCATAAGCCTGGATGCGCTTGTTGCCTTGCATTTGCATGAGTGTGTGCAATCACTCTCCCGCATGTTTGCCAAAGCCTTTTGCAACCTGCGAGTTTACCTAGCCAGCCCTACCCTAAAACAACCAGAAAGGTGGGCGGGGGAGAAGCTCTCTCTCTTTCTCTCTTTGTCTCTATCTCTCTCCCACGCCACGGCTTCCGCCCCGTGCCACTGCAATGCAGGTTTGAGGATTGTGACCGATGCACCCCTTTGCCGTCCATCACTCGGCATGATGCAGTCAGTCCTGCTTTCTCTCTTTCCTTCTCCATCAACTCGACTAGGTATCCAGACCGCATGTTCCAGGAAAGCCATCGATTCTTGGAACGTTGTCGCCGCAACGTGACGACGGCACAGTCAAACATTCCCAAGTTTGATACAAGTTTGATGCCCGGAGCTTCTCGCGTTTGATCCGGAAGGAAGCTGGATGATGGGTTGCGAGCTGCAAGGTGGGAGGGGGCAGTAACTGCTTCTGTAACCACCCACATCCAGCAGTTTTGGGGCCGCATCTCCGTTTTCTGGTGCATTTCCAACAAGGACTGATTAGCGTCCAAAGTATCAACAATTTCTCGGGCAGCCAACCACCTAGGCAAACGGTTGGTGTTGGTTCGTTCGAATCGGACCTTCGGGGATAAGGGGAGGATCGGGGTTAACGGTGGCACGGGCCAGGTGGTTGACTCCACCTGGGTGAGCTGCCCCACTTCGGTGGGCAGCCCACCTGCCCACTTGGCCTGCGCCTGCCGCGCGCCCCTTGCCTGTTATTTCCTTCCCTCTCCATAGCCAGTTCAGTTCACTGATAATTGAAGCTATCACTAACCCTGACGTTAACGTCCCCTTGCCTACTAACACTGATTAGTGGTTGAAAAACACCACAGATTAGCAAGGAAGAAGAGAGCCCCAGCGATTCAGAGTCCCTGGGGTTGCTACAGTGATTTTCGCTGTTGTTAAGTTAACCGTGGAGATCAGCTTAAGGAAGTGGTTAGCTGTCGTTCAGTTAGCTGTTGACAATACCTTTAAGAGTGTCCTATCACATAACAAAACTTTACTAGTTAACCTAACAGGATTTAGATCCTGCTTAACAGTAACTATTATTAACCCTTCCTTTTTTAACCTTACCTCCTTTATTAACTTTCTCCTTCTTTACTAACAATTAGATTTTTTGCCTGTCACTAAAATACAACTTTTTCTCCTTTATCTATTTTTCTCCCCCTTATCACACCCTTCTTTATACCTCTTTTTCCCTTCACAATAGTTAACTAGTTAACTACTAACTCTAGGTAATAGGCCCTTATGCCTAAGGGCGTAACGCTGTAACTCCTACCTATCCTAACAATCTTTATCCCCTATATTAATAACAAGACTTAGGGTAACTTTAATAAAGACCTTTCTACCTTATTAGACGCTAAGAAAATTGCGTCCTACATTAGGTATACTATAGCTTAATAGGTTAATAATAATATAATAAAAAGAGCCCTGTAGTCCTACTTTACTAGTACCTTTAAAGGATAGACTGCAGATACCTTTAACGCACCTAAAAAGATTATAAGGGAGAGCCTGAGAGATATGCTCTGTAAAAGAGGGGTATATATAGGAAGAGATAGAGAAAGCATTAGTTATAACCTCTTCCTATACCTTACCCTTAACAAGTATTATAAGTAGACTTATAAGGAGATTGTAGAGGTAAACAAGACTAATAATGCCTTTAGAAAACAGGCTGAAAGCAATTCAACCTTCCTTATTAATATCACAGGATCTTTTAATCCCCTTTTCCTATTAACAAGAACACCGCTAGGTTATTAACAAGATACTATAGCCTAATATAAAGAGCACTAGAGGACAGCTCTTAAGAATGCCTAGGGCATAGAAGATCTCCTTAATAATACTACTAACTAATTAAAAAACTAGAAGCTGTTTAACAATTAGTTAAAAAGACGCTAGTTAACGCAGTTCTTTAGAACTAATAAAGAGGAGGGCATTAATAAGGATGTTAACAATAAGGGAAGTTACTAGTCCTATTATTTATAATATAGCCCTACCTATAATAACTGTCTATAGTTAAGGTTATTTAGAGATCTCTAACAATACCTCTCTACTAATACCTAGAAGTATAGAGGAGAGATATATAATGTGTTTAAGATTAAGTATGCTATCTTCTAGGATGCCTACAAGAAGGTTAGTATCTCCCCTTAATTATACAGGACTGCCTTCTTAACAATACTCTACAGTAATGTAGCTAATTTCTACTTTTAAAATATCGCTAGGTTAGGAGTAATAGACTTTACTACTATATGTAAGATAGTATACAACCACTTTAAGACCCCTTAACTTAGATAACAATACATAACTAAATAGCGTACTACTACCTTCTAGCGTATACATTAGGAAAACCCTAATAAGTTAAAAAGGGAAGTCCTTAACCTGCTAATTAAGAGGTTAACCCTAATTTAGAAAGCATTACTAAACAATATAAGCAGTAAAGAAGCTATAAGGCTATAGCTTATTAGCGCTTGCTAGGGAGTCCCTAAGTGTAAACTCTACCTTTACAGCCTATTAGATATACTTATAGGAGTTTGTAATTAGCTGCAGGCAGCTATTAATGCTAAAGAGCAGGCCTTATCCCTTTCTTAACAGTATATTACTAACTAGCAGTATTGCAGGTTTAGTAGGGATAACTGTTTTAGTAACTAAGGGCATTCATAAGGTTCCTCTACTTTATTAGGTAGCAGTCGCAAGCGCACACTGCCTACTAACAAGAAATGTTACATCTATTATAAGTATAGTTGTTATTCTATATGTCACACAGTTAAGGAACAATGCAATGCATTTGCGAAATTCAAAAATAATAAGTATATAAGAAACATAACAAGAAGCAGCTTTATAACCTTCCTTATAAACTATAAAGGCTACAAATTCAGTAACTCTAACAGTAAGGATAAAGATATTAGATAATACCTCACTAATACCCCTATACCTATTAATAGCACTACTAATAAGTTAGACATTAAAGGTAGTAGCAGCAGTCCCTCTACTTTCTTTATAAGCACTACCTTCTTTAGTAAGACTAGCTTTAACAGAAAAGCACTTATTAATAAGCTAGCTAATCAGGCTATTTAACATTAACTAACTAAGGCTAATAAATATTATAAAGAGCCTACTTATAAGGCTTCTACCTTTATCCTTAATTAATACTCTATAGAAGTCTTCTAGGGTATCCTTCCTAATATAGGTGCCGCTAACTTCTCTACTGCAGGCAAGAACTAAGTTATAGTTTTTTAACGCAACCTTAACAATAACGCAAAGATCAACACATTATAGGCTAGGCAGGCTAGGGTTTAATTTAGCTATAGTAATACCCTTATATCCCTTAGTACTATTACAGTTAACACCCCCTTTAGCCTAATTAACTTTCACGTTATAATAACTAACACCCTATTCTTTCTCTGCCTGCGCGATATAGACTAACTGTTTGTTAAATTTAATAACGTAGCTAACGTAATACATTATAGTAGACTTAAGGTCCCTGTAATCTAGAAATAGGGTTATCTATAGATCCTCCTTAGACTTTATAAGCATACTATTACAAGCTGCTACTTAACTAATACAGAACTTTGCAGACTACACTATTACTTTAGATATCTATTAGTCTACTACCTCTATAAGGTCCTTTATAAGGCAGGGCATAATGTAGAAATAACTGCAATTAAGTACCTTATAAAGGTGTGTTACTAATGCTAGATGTATAGTAGTGCTCCCTAAAGGTTTAAGTTTACCCTTTATAATAAGTGCTACTTTAACTATAAGATCTATATTAACGTTATCTACCTTAATAGTAATATCCCTATCCTCTACATTATTAACCTTACTACATCCTTTAATGTAGGTTATTTCTTTTGTAACATAACTGTAAAGTCTGTATAGGAAGCTCTTTAAGTAGCCTAGATTAACACATACTAGGGACCCCTAGACTAGATTGTGGCTAACACTAGGCGTAACTTTATTGCTAATAAGTTCTGCTAGGAGGCTAACGCAATAGCCTGTTAACTTAAGATTATACCTATAGAGGCATATTATAGCATTAGAAAGGTTAAGAGATACTATATAATGCTGCGCTGCGCCTACATTATCATTAAGAACAACTGCCTGTTAATAAGCAAGGAAAATATGCTCTAAGCTGCCCTTAAGGCAATTAACAACACAGCCAGACTAGACAGTATTATCCCTACCCTCCTTGTCTTCAGCGCATACCTAAGACTTATCTATAACTTAGCACCTTCTCTAGACATTATCACGTATGCTGCTGCTGTTAGAAAGGCTAGTAAGGCTATTAAGAAGCTTTACATAATGCAAAAGGTTAATAATACGCTTATAACACACAATAGCCCTAATATCTTAGCCCTAAAGGTAGCAGAGATTAGATTACTTATATATATCTAGCGTAAGAAAGGAGGTTAGTCTAGCCTATACATACTTATCTCTATTAATAGCAAGAATTGCATTATTAATGCTAACAGCATAAGAACCTTCTAATTAACTTTAGTAAAACTATACTACATTAATCTAACTAATAATAATAGCATCCTTAACAGTCTAGGTAATATAGCTAGGCAGAGTTATAAGAACAATAACACTACATAGGACATAATTGTTATTGTAAACCCTCCTTCTATAATAACTGCAATACCTCCTTCCCCTTAATAAAGCAGCTGCTAGCGTAAAACTCCTATTAATTAGGATACCTTTCTTACTAGCGTCTTCCTTAGCAAAACTAACCTTAACAATTTTTCTGTAGTTAGCAAGCTCTTTAAGATCTTCCTGTCCTCTAGAGAAGAGGCTAACTTAGCCCTTACCCTAAAGCTGCAAAAAGAGGGTATTATTATAGCTCCTAGAGAACCCTTTAAAGAATTAACTAGCCTAGAGGTTATAGGTCTAATTAACTAAGGCGTATTTAGAATCATCCTATACAACCCTACTATTCACTTAGGCATAAGAATCTTTAAATTACATATTGTTAATAAGGTAAAGAATAAGATAACTAACGCACTATATAAGAAGTTAAGGCTAGTTATCTAAGGTTATGTAGATAACAGCAAGACCTTAATTCTAACCTAATTACCTACTATCTAACAGGCTAGTTAACGCCTTATTCTCACCCTCACGCTATCACTAATAGCACTTAGATTTCTACTATAGCTTTACAATATCACTTAAGCTTACACTTAGTCACAGTCTTAGCTTAATCGCATGATCCTAGCGCGCTTACCTATCTAGATCTACTCTTAATACCTAGAGGGGAGCATTATAGAAGTAATTAAACCTCTATATAGTATTACAGAGGCTAGAACTTATTAGTAGTCTACCTACTATAGTTATCACAAGGTATAGCTAGAGATAGAGACCTCTACATACAACCTATATCTCTTAGTGTCTATAGATAACAGCACCTCCTTTAGCATTGTAGGGATACAGACTAATAATACCCTAGGGCTCTTAGACAGCTCATTTAATATTAAGGAGGATAACAAGCTTACTAAAGCAGCTCTTATAGCTAAGCCTAAGACTTACCTTACTGTTAACACACCTCTCCTCTTTAACAGAGGCATTATTATAATAATACCTAACAGCACATTAATCACTTAGCGCTAGAAGGGCTAGGGAACTAAACTCTAGACTATTAACCTAAAATCGCCTACAGCTAAGCAAGAATACATCTAGCAGAGAGCCTATAGTGTATATATTACATCTATCTATTAACTAGAGGTATACTTTAACCTATCTACAGCTGCCTAGAAGTAGGATCCTACTAATAAGGATATTAAGAAACTTAACTAGCGCATTAAGTAGCAGATAAAATCCCTTAATTGCAGCCTTACTTTTATACCTATTAACTTAGTATCTGCAAAGCTATTTATTTTTATAGATAGTTCTTTTGCAAATAACCCTAATATAACTTTACAGTTAGGTTATATTATTATCCTAGGTAATAAGAAGCTTTATAATAATTAATTTACCTTAACAGGTAACATTATCTACTACAGCTTAACTAAGTTAAAGAGAGTTACCTAAAGTGTCCTCACCTCTAAGATTTACAGTATAGTAGCTAGCGTGGATATAGCCTACACTATCTCCTCCACCCTTAAGAAGATCACTAAGAAACTTAAGCTTCCCCCTATCCCTACAATTACATACACTAACTTATACTTACTGTATAAGTGCCTTATTAAGCTTAGCATAACTTAGGAGAAACAATTAATAATTAATATTATAGCACTCTAACAATTATATAAGCAACAAGAGTTATATAAAGTTAGGTAGATTTACAGTAATAATAACCTCACAGATGCCTTCACAAAGTTATTACCTAACCAGGCCCTTAAGGGATTTATCACTACCTCTACAGCTAACATACAAATAGAAGGATAGGTTACCTAACTATAAGAACTTCACTTAACCGCAAGAAGAGCCTGCAAGGCTAAATAATAAGAACCTTACCCTAACTGTAAGAAGAGCCTGCAAGGCTAAATACAAGGGAGATAGGGGATATTGTAAGGGGGTATAGAGATTAATAGGATAGATAGATAAGCAGCAGTAAAAATACTGTTAAACAAGCATATACGCCTCAGAAGCTTCAGCTAATAAGAAACACCTGCAATTATAACGTTATAAGCCTACCCTATCTATTGCTAGCAACTGTATAGCCTAGGGATCATAATAGTATACACAGAGGATCACAGAGGAGGAAGAACAGAGGGACTAGGGATCACGTGGGGACCCACAAAACTGTCATACTTTTCCTTTTATTGCGTTTTTAAACGATTTAGGCTGATTCAAATAGACCAGATCTCTCGCACAAAATAGAGAGTTTCTAGTGTTAGTTCATTCAAATCAGACCTTCAGGGATAAGGGGAGGATCAGGGTTAACGGTGGCACAGGCCAGGTAGTTGACTCCACCTGGGTGAGCTGCCCTACTTCGGTGGGCAGCCCACCTGCCCACTTGGCCTGCGCCTGCCGCGCGCCCCTTGCCTGTTATTTCCTTCCCTCTCCATAGCCAGTTCAGTTCACCAATAATTGAAGCTATCACCAACCCCGACGTTAACGTCCCCTTGCCTACCAACAGTTGGTGTTCGTACATACTCGGTGGACGTACAGACAGTGTACCACGTAATACGTAATCCCTCTCACTTTGCGATACTAAAGACGCAAATTGGGCTTGGCGTTAGTCCAGCGACGTTCGCTTCCCTGGGCTGCAGGTTTCCCACCATCTGGGAACACGTCTATGATTGCCAGCAGCTTCCCGTCGCCGTGTCGAGGCATTGTCTGCACGTCATTGCCCATTCAGGTGGACGTGTCTACGCATCGGTTGTCGGCCGTCTTCTCTCCTCCATTCCCAAAGACCCGAATATGAGATTGTGAGCCTCTGAGAACGGTGAGAAGCTTTGGGACTATTGACCGCCGGCCGCGGGGGCGTCACCGGTTTAGTGAGACACCCGGACGCGCTAGCTTTGACCGAGACTGGACTCCGTCGTCTTTCCGTCGCCTCGACTCGCCCATCCGGTTCTTGTCCCCGTTCTTGTCCGATTCCCGCGACGAGATGGTCCAACGGGTTTGTTACCCAGAAGCCGCCTCCCCCTCGGCAGACAAAGACAGAGGTTGGGATGTGTGACGCTTCAATTTCCCGTTCCCCACGCCAATCACTTCTAGAAGGTTGAGAAGGTCTAGCGAACACCGGTAGTTGGAGCAAGGGAAATGAAATTATCTCCCCTTCGTGGACCCCACGGAAAATGGAAGCCTTTCTGGCTCAGATTTCGGGGCCTATCGTGCTTGGCCTTGAACCGCTGGCGGACCATCGGCGGGACGGGCGGGAGGCCTGTCGCGGGACCCTGGCTTGGTCTGCGCCCACGGCGCCATGCCATCCTGACCGTCGTGAATGGGTCGTGCCGATGGCGAGCTCCGATATGTCAGATTCGTGAGCATCTAAAATCATCGACGGAGCAACTGTGACACTCAAAACCCCACCGTGCCGAGTTACCACATGTCAACAGTGGATTGAGGCTGCCGCGAGGCTGCCATGAGGCAAAGAAAGAGCTTTCGTGGAAGCATCTGCCGAGATTTGAGTTGTCGTTTGGGAAATGGTTCGATGGATAGAAGTATGGATCTGTACCGAGCAAATGACCGAAGTTTTCGAGTGTCAAGATGCCTCCGTGACTCCGTGGACGGGTCTACCGGCACGTCCTCCAATACGCTGGCGTTGAGACGACTTCGGCTTGACTGCCGTATCTTGTCGATGCTATAATATAGGTCTGTCGGGGGAGGGGGCGGTATCAGCCAGAGCCCTCGTCTCTACACAGTAGAGGTCTGACACTCGGGTGATGAAGCGCCATCCATTCATTCCAGAACAATGGAAGGATGCAACCACAGCCACGACTCCAGTCTCAATGGCGTTCCAAGATCTTTGCTTCATGCCCCCCCCCCCTCCATCTACTTCACGTTACCCATTGTTTCCAATGAAAATTGGCACAAGGCGGATACGCCGTGATAGCACCAGGTGCCCGAAACAGGCAGGTCGCTCATACCCAAGGCCATGCGGGATGGGATGAGATGCTTCGTGATGGACCCCAGGCGTCGGAGCATGCGGGTCCTGAAACCTTCTCGAAGGCCTTGGGACTCTGGGAGGTCCATGAGCTAACGACCGCGGGAATGCCCATTGGTCGCGGCGGAGGAAGGCCTTGCACTGATGGGTGTGACGGGGGTACCCCTGACGAGGCATGTTGGACCCCCCCACCCGGAAGCCTCAGAATGATAGCTCTCAATACGGATATTAAGTAGCCGACTTCCAGCGAGGGCATTGGCCGATCCGAACAAATCCTCCCCGCTCTCTTCAGCGCACTGTACCCACGGTTGGAGAGAATAGAGCGATGACACGGAAAGCGAGACACGAGGCTTCTTTCGGTCCCCGTTTGAGCCAGGCAGCCGAGTTTTTTGGTTCGGATTCGATGCATAAATCCAGCCATACAGAATAAAGAACCCCCTTGCAAGCTACTGCTGAGCAGCCGTCCGGATACTTCCTGGGCAAACGACGATGCCGTGCCTCAACCCAGGCCGTGGTGACGCTTCGTGTTTGCTGTATTTTGCCGTTGGCCGGAAGGCAGGCCTGGCGTCGAGTCCCGGGTTACTGACTGAGAGTTGGTCAACACTGGGATTTAATTCGATACCCGGAGGATTTCCACGCCAAGTTGAGCCCGATGCAACGCCGCGTCCGTAACCGGACCACTAGCCCCAGCAGTCATCTTTGGTTCTGCCTTCTCAAGAGTCAAGACTGGCAAGCTGGTTGGCGATAGCAGCGTTCATTGATTTCTCGGGCAGTCGGGGATCCTCGGGCCAGGCTAACTGGCGGACCCCCAGGCTCCAGAGAATCCCGGGCCCGTTGGAGGTCCCTTTGATGATCTTCCACACTCATGCCCGGTTGCGGCCAAGACCCTTGTATAGTCGAGCAAGAGAGATGGGGTCGTCGACTCGTCCGTCGCTTTGCTTAGATTTGAGACGCGCCTCTGCTGCTGGAGTTGCCAAAAATCCGGGGCAGCAGGACCGGAGCAAGATCCGCTTTTGGTCCTAGTCGCCGTCGACTGTCTGGAGCGCATTGGCTGGGCCGGGACCCCACGGCTTCTTATCCGGGCCGTCTAAAGTACCTTGCCCGTTTTTAGCAGGGTCCCCAGTCCATTGGAGGCAAGTTGGAGTCTTGGAGGAGGGAGCTTCCTTGGGAGACAAGTAGGGCCCGCGGGTACAACGGGAACTTCATGAGCATCAAACGACGGATCGCCGGGGTCTCCTCGACAAGCCACCAAGTATCTGTACAAGTAGATCTTGCAAGCTTTCGTCCTTGGGCGTCGACATTGCGCCATCCGAGGCCGGCCTTTGATGGCTCTCTGTGGGGGTTTCTAGTAAAGCGGCGGTCGGAGGTTTCGAGCGGATGGCAATGGTCGGCTGGGGATCGTCCTTGGGCGTTCGTTAGCTAACCTTGTGGTGGGTTGGCGCGTCGTCGATGGTCGCTGGTGCCTGCATAGCCTACAGCACCACGCACACACACACTCGCACTTGCTGTAAGGCAGATATCAGCCAGTATGCCCACAGCGATGCTCGCCCAAGCTGGGGGCGACTGATGGAAAAATTTGCAGTTGGAGGCCGGTATGAGAAATGCACCCACTCGACTGGTCGGGGGTCGTTGCGAGAGCTGTGCTGTTTTGGGCTTAATGCGTTCCGGTGTATTGGATCGTGGCGCTGTTTGGTGCCTCTGATCCATCAACCAGGAACGGCACAACCACTCCAACGGTGTGGCGAGCGTGCTCTTGAGCCAGACACTTGGCTCTTGCCGTGGCCTCCGCCGAGATAGCACCTGGTCGGCCAGCCTGGGACCCCGACCGCTTGACAGACCGGGCCTGCTCTGCTGGTCTGGTCCTGAAAAGGTCGACCAGCATGTGGTGAGACCCCGGTCCTGTCAACTTCAGTCGATTTCAAATCCATAAAGGTGACTAGCGGATAATCGTTCTCCATGCCATCCCATGTCGACCTGCAAAAGCCGTGTGCCTACGGATATTCGACTGGGAGATCCATAATCCACATGTCGCTTTTCTTCGTAGGGCTCTACGTACTACGTAGGGAGTTGGTTATACTACCAAGCGTTGACGCTACCAGTCCCGCGAAGCCTGGGATGGTAACATACTGAATTCGTAGCCAGGGCCGCCATCGTCCATGATTCGACGGAAAAGGCATTGTTCTCGTACTTACTGCGAGGCATTTTGAGCCCTCAATACCGATCTTTCGGTGGTTGAAAGAGAAGGGGGGATTGGCATTTGATTCGGCTCACTGGTGTACAGTGACGATTTTAGTCACTGTTTCTTCATAGGCTGCGGCGGCTCAGGAAACGGTACACGTGTAGAGTCTGTATCTGTACTGTAAGCCCCCGGTCGATGCTGACCAAACTGGCATCGGAGAAAGTGCGGTTGAATTGGGTCGGCCAAAAACAAGAACAAGAACAAGAACAAAACAAAAAGTCCAAGAGATGGGATGAGCTGCATTGGCAAAAGAAATCAGAGAAGGACTGGAAAACAGTGGAATATCTGGCGTACCTGCATGCGATGGTGCAACCGTTCGCCGGTTCCTGCATGGGTGGTGGAAGCGGTGGACGGTATCCGTACTTTAGCTGCAATATGCAAGGTACACTGCGTTGTGGCTGGCCAGCTTCGAAGGGGGGGGGTTACAAGTGTACTTCTTCTCCTGAGGTACCTCGAGTCCTGGTGGTTGGTGGTGCAGCTGTGCCCTATTCGAAGCGTACGACGTCACTACGTACAGAGACATAGGAACGTACTAGGTACTTAGATAGGTAGGCAGCCAAGCAGGTTGTAAAACCAGAAGCATCGGCTCAGTGGAAGAACGTCCCTGGCGAAGTTGCGTGGTCGCATGAACGGAGGCAAATTGGTGATTGGCCCGTCGTCAGGGATTCGACCGGCCATGGAACCCACCACAAACTCACTGGAACCTTCCCAGCTCTTGGAACCACGCACCCAGCGTGCCAGCCTAGCACTAGGTACTCCGTACCATCGAGCTTGAGGGCGATCAACGTGGCCGAGACGAATCATGATAAGCTGCCCCATTAGGAAGCCTACGGCCGGTGGTGCATACGAGTTGTGCAACGCAATGCTCAGCACTGCCCGCGCCAGGCCGACATGCTCCGGATGAGCTGCTGAGAATGTACAGTGTCTCCGCCGCGAGAGGGACCTGGGCCCTGGTTGTACTATGGCTACTACTGCGTAGCATAGGTAAGGTTAAGAGCTGGACCACAGTGCCATAACGACAGGCTGATAAGGCACTAAGGCCAGAGTCGAGTCGGTCAGTGGTGTGAAAGAAGCCGCGGGATGAAGCCGGTTTGTGCCCGCTTTGTGTTGCGGCGGCGCAGCTGTTTGACCCGTTGCATGTGCATATCCTGTCGGATGGAGCAACCAGCGAGACTAATGCACAGCCGATGCCATAAATCTGCTGCAGCAATTTTATGCAGAATGCACACGTTTCAGCTAGAGGCATTGATTAATGGAAAGGCAGATACTTAGCTAGCTAGTTAGCTGCTGGGGCGGCTTGGAGCTGAAAACTTGTCGTAACTGAACATTCTAATAGAGTTCTTCTTTGAAGCGATTACGGTTAGAGTCAGACTTATACTATTTACAGTACCTAGGTAGGTAGGGGGACAAAAGTTGTGATAGCCTGGCCGGAGTACAGGCAGGTAGTATAGTTAGTGCGGGGAAGGCGCATCCTGCTTAAGGTACCTAGTTTACAACGAGCGTTGACTCCAACAATTGGACCTTTGATCTGGTGGAGCTGCAAAATTGAAGCTTGAGACGAACATGACAGCAACGAATGGTTCTTGGCTCTGTCTTGAGTTGTGTGGACAGCAGTTGACTAAAGTTTCTTGCCAATCTGTCAGCCCAGCTTGGCTAGCCAAGAAATAGACAGAGCCAGGCCAGGCCGTTTGAACCTGCGAACAAAGAAGCGGGTTTCCTACAAACGGTTGAACGGATGTATGGGGGTGAAAGGTAGGTAGTTGAAGGACCAGCCGTTGCGACCAACGCCACGTTTCATCTACACACTACCGGGCAAAGCCTGAGGCGGCGCAACGCCCCGAGTGGCCGATCACTTCTCAAGCAGCCACACAATACGATGCAAAAGGATTCGAGCTAGCTGGCTTGAGGAAGTTTGCATGCTCTCTTCTCTGCCGGGCCTGTTGATTGTTCGTTGTTGTTTTGTTGGCTGGCACTGGTGTTGGTGGTTGAGCCGGCGTTGGTGCTGGAGTTGGTGCTGATGGTTGTCACACTCCTCCCTGTTGCTTCGGGCACAGCCCAGAAGGTGAGTCGGGTTCAGGACGGGTTGGCAGACGATGATGCAGACGCAAACCGTTCCCGTCGGCTGCCTCTAGCATCCCGGAATTCGAGGTCAGGCCGGTCGGTGCCTATCTGATCTGGACGAGACGGATGTGGAGTTGACGTGTGCCCCGTGGGCCGTGGGTTCGGAAGTGTAAGATAAAGTGTGGCATATCCGTAGGTGGGCAGCGATCAAGGGTCGAGCATTGACAAGAGTGACTGGCTCAGACACGTCACACAGCGCAGTAAGAGCGCCGCAGGAAGCGATCTCTCGGGGCGCTGTCCTTGCGAGCATCGTCTTGATGGAGGGTTACATACACGTATTTGAAAGTTGAGTAGCACGACCAGATGTTGTCGCCCCTCACAGGCGGGGACCATGATCGCAGACGTATACGATATGTATAGCATCGAAAAGGCAGTATGCCAAGGTCGGTATCGATAATGCAACGAATACTTCCATAGTGGCGACTGTGCGTCTGTCCGGAATCCGGTACTACCTGTACATACCTACGCGGGGGATTTCTTAGGGTATTTGGCCGTCCGACCGTCTAGGCGACCATCGTGAGGATGTGCTAGGTGTGGTGAGAAGAAAGCGGGGTGGTGCAAGGGAGCAAAAGGGCAAATGAGCGCAATGAGGGGCCAAAGTGCTGCCGCCGCATGTGTACCTATGTGCCTTGCGTAGGTAGGTATGCGAACACACATACAATCGTGTATGTTCAAGTAAGGTAGGTACTTCGCATCTCGCAGCGTTCCTGGCTTGCATTGTTTCCTGTAAGGTACAGCAATCAATTTTCGTCTCATGCGCGCGCACGCGCGCGTGCCCGTGTGCGTTTGAAAACCCTTCAGATAACGATGGCGACGGCCAAAGCTAGGCCACATGGACGACGGCAAAGGAGGGCACATGGCGAGAACTGAGAAAGAAGGCATGGATGCACCCGACAGGCCCAGGTGAGGTGCCAAGGTGTTGCATTGGGACCAGAGCGACGCGTCTTATTCAGAAACAAGTGCGTACGTCTAGAACATGGCGTGCCATTCGATGCAGTGATGGATGATGGAGGCCGGGGGGGCCATCTGGATCTAGACGTCAATATGTTTCCTGGATGAGGGTCTCTCTCGGTCGAGGCACTTTAGCTGAGTACGCCGAATCGGGAGCTACCTGTACCTTTGACATCAAGGTGCGGCACTGTACATAGTAGTTGCTTCGCTCGTGCGCAGTAATGGCATCACCGCCTGCATCGGATGCGGATACGGTGAGTCTCGACCCTGGGCAAAAGCCCTTGGAATCGCTCGACAGACGATGGGTGGGCCGGGCCATCGAGAGGATCGGCGGGATTCCAGGCACAGGGAAGCAGCTGCTCGCTGCACTCTCGACGCCACACTGCAGCCTACCTTACATGGAGGCTTAGCTTAGGTACAGTAAGGTATCCATAGTAAGTTGGTAGTGTGCAGTAAAGCACAGGAACGGGGACTCGGGAACGCCATTATTGCAGCCGAGTGTTTGCTTTTTACCTGCGGGAGAAACCCAACGGCATCCAACGGCGGCGGCAGCAGCAGCAGCAACAGCGACAGCGATAGCAACATCCTTGAACATGAAATCCGTTCCTTCCCCGTCATCATCTTTTCCCAACGAGGCAAAAGAGACAGAAAAAGAGAGAGAGAAAGGGGGGCGGGCGGGGGAGAAATACGTAGCGAGGGCCAACCTTACATAAGACAGGCCGGATGTGGGGACATGTCCTTTAGGTAGAATCGATGGATGCACCTAGGTACAAACCCCTACCTGCAGGCGCATCCCATTTCCCTGACCGTACCTATGGTGCTTTCCTCTTATTCTCGCGCAGTCTGCGAGGAAGCGGCGAGGTTGCGAAGTCTTGCCTGTAGCTTTCAGGTCGACGTTTGAGCACCATCCATCTATCCGTACCTACCTATATACCTTTGCCTTACAGTTATTCTAAGGTAGGTAGGTACGGATAGGTTGTCAACCAATCCTCACAACCAACGACACCCACCTCTTCCGAAGAGCCACCCTGCCAGTCCGTCCTATCCGCGCTGTCATATCCCTGGGCCATACCCTAATTGGCTGGCTTGACTGGCTTGACTGGCTTGGACCCTACATCTCATCGACTTCTCCAGATGGAGCATGTAGCCTGCGTTTTTCGTTAGTCGTTTGTCCGTCCATCCTGCGAGCACAGCCTCGATTTGAACGCTCGCCGCATGGGCCTCCTCGCGACTCAGTGGCGACAAACTCTTCTCGCTCCGATCAACTAACCTCACCTCGCAGCGCAGACGTGTTGCGACCAGCCATTCCTGTTGGCTCAGGGGCTTGGAAGATCGGATGTCACTTTCTCGCCGCCCGTGCCGGTGTCAACACCAGTACCAATCTCACTGGCTTCGTTGGTCTGCTTCACCATCATTTCACTGCTTGGCCTGTGCCGCCATGATCGTCAGCCACGGGCCGCGGGCCACTTGCGAGGCTTGGTTAGCCCCTACCACGATCACAACCTGGGACGCCTGCTTTCCATGTAGTGTACGCCGTTCAATGCACCGGGATCCTCAGAGGCTCCCGAGTCCCGCCAACGCGCGCCCATGATGCCAGGGGCAGGGTTCATGCTTGAGTGTCACCTTGAACCAACGGGGACGGACAGTCCAAATATGTTGTTAGATCCATCACGACCGCTCGGATCGAATCGACTCGACTCGCGTTTGGCGGGGTCAAGGTCGGGTGACGCAGTCAGCAATCCAGCGCCCCTTCGCGCCGACTCGAATCAGCATGCAGACGCGTGAAAGAATGGAGAAGACTGAGAGGAAGCAGAAACCACGCCCGTCAACGTATCTGCCAACCCAGGAGGGGTTATCGAGGCCAGGCGCGCGCCCGAAAACCCGTGCTAGTGGCAGCTGCGTCATCGCTAGCCAACACGGTGCCAGGGGGGCCACACCCAACAGCTCAAAGCGCGACGCGGGGTCGTTGACTGGCGAAAAGCGAGCGTGTGATGGGCCGTCAAGCTGGCCATTGACATGTCAAGCTGCTCTCAATGGTTGCTGAGTGGTGCCCGGCACCTTATGGCAGAGGGGTGCCAGAGGTTGTCGTTGCCCTAAGGTGCGCGGATGCTTGCAGGGGTAAGGCTAAGGCGCGCCATCTCAGCCCTCTGAATGGCCCAGCTCGACCCCCCATCCTTTGTGTGTTTCGTGTTCCTGCACAACTGCCTTACCCACCGGACAGAAAAGGCTTGCACAGCTGGATCCGCGAGGCCTCGCTGGCGTCTCCGAATACAACGCCAGTATGCATCAACATTATTCGAGCACGCTCACATGCTCGCCGGCTCCAAGGAATTAGGTTGTGATGTGGACCGGGAGGCGACGACCGGTTCGGTAGGCCACACCCCTTCGCATGCCGTTGGCATCGGATGCCACCCGAGGAATCCAAGGGCCTGCAGAAGAAAACAGTGGCCTCCAAGGGGAGTGAGAGACATGACGCATATTAACTGGATAACGGGGACAGGTGGGTGTATAGCCTCTGCCAGGGCAATTTATTCAACAATCAGACGAAATACAATTCTGGACGTTGAGTTGAGGGCTTTAATTTTTAGAAAGCTGGGTCTGCCATAAAACCACCATTTATTTATATGAGTATATGTGCGTGTGTGCCTGACGACATCAGATGGACGGGCCACACACGGCCTCACCATAACTGGAGCACAGTTTCCTCAACTTGACACTAATAACTTGCAAACCTTCTCTCCGGCTCCGGCTTCAAGATAACGATCCGCTGGCCACCCTGGCCGCCGATATCAATGCTACACGGGCAGTCCACCATCTGCCGTAACGCTTCGCGTTCCGAGCTTCTCGGGGCTACGAATTCGCATAACGTAGCGCAGCGCAGCTCAGCTCAGCTGAGCCGCCGCGCCGCGAGGCATGACGGTGGGATGCGAATGTGCCTAGGTACGGCGGCAAAAAATCGATGGGTGCTTCAGGAGGAGTCGCATTGGTTGGCTCGCTCGCCATGGCAACAGGCCGGTCGTTTTCTCGGTTGCCGCTGATACAGCGTGGCCGTCACTATCACCATCAATCACTGTTGTTGCCGCTGTTGTAACCACAGCTAAACTCAAGTGATCAACACAGGCGGCGGCGCAACGCCGTTCATTATTCGCCGGTTTGGTGTCTTGCATCCGCGCCTCGACCTACCTTAGGTTCCATTGCTACTGTGTGCGCTGGTGTGCTAGCATGGCGAGCGATACGACGGGTGTGCAGCACAAAGTGTGGTGGGCCTGCATGTGTGACTGTCGACACAAGGCAAGGCCGACCCAGCGAATGGTGGCTAAGAATGTGGTCGGACGCGCACCAGGCTGGGCTGAAATGGCGAGTGCCAATCGAGGTAATCATTTGTGCTAGTTGTGGACGATTGCTTGTCTTATCGACGCTACACCTATCCACGCACACGCCTTGAGTTCCTGTCCTATCAGCAGACAGCCTCGGGTCAATGCAGGTTTTCTGAGTTACGCTTGATCACTGATCGGAACTGTCTCATTCTTCGTATATGCCATCTGTTGGTGGCAGCCCGAGAAAACCTTCCCGTATTTTCCCTCCCTACTAACTTGCACTACCTACCTAGGTACCCAACAATAGAGTCTGGGACGAAGTACTTCGGCTAAATGGGTACCTGTCCTCTTTTCGAGACGACGCGACTTGGGGCAGAGGAGTGCCACCACCACAGTGCACTAAAGAAAGCGATCGATTCATTCCGAGGCAGTGGCCCATGTACTTCGTACGACACTCTCATGCACACAAAAGCCGACGATATGCAATAGTACTTTATAGTGCTGTCCCGTGCTCACGTCTGGGCAGCGACGCGGTGCCTGTTCGTGGCCCGCCGTCAACGCCATCTGCTGGCGCTGGCCCCGTCGCTCCAGGTGTCTGAGAGCAAGCAACATGAGGCTTGGAAAGGAGTCTACACGCGACAGGGAAACTATAGAGGCAGATTCCGGCCATGATACGAGGCTAAGAAGGGTTGGCATTGTTCTTTCTGCAGGAAATATACACTAGCTAGCTCCATAACCCAAACGCGAGGGAGAAAGGCACATAAGTAGTGTCGAGACTCGAGACTGGCGCAGTCCTGCAAGATGTCGTATGTGTGCGTCTGTTGGTCTGCTCGCATTCAGGCGATCTAGCAGCCAGCTTCTACCAAGAGCCTGAGAGTACAGAGTTACCCGCCTAGCGACCTACTAGTTGGCGTGTCGGGATATGTAGCCACCAAGTTCAGATGGCAGAGGGTAAGAGAATGAACGGCCACTTGGGGAACGTGGGTGGGCGACGTCAAGACTCAGGATCCCGAACAGAGGGACCTAGGCACGCACAGGGACCAGTCACCTGTCATGTACCCTTCAGACTGCGGTACTTCCGGACGAGGTGGGGTGGGTGGCCAGTCCCGCCTCGTGTCCACTGTCGTCTGGACTGTTCCGTTTTGTCGCTCTCAGCTATCAGCGCAGATGAGCAGACGAGTGGGTGGGAGAGGACGAAAAGACTTGGAAGAAGACGGTACGGGGAGAACATCTGGCCCGTACCTGCGTTGCCCTTCCAGATTTAGAACTGACCTGGTGGCTGCGCCCTCTTTCTCATCTCAGCCCACCCTCTCACCCCATAAACCACAAACACTCTCTCTCTCTCACACACACACACACACACACACACACACACACACCTCGAGATCACACAAATCACATACCTCACAACCTCACCACCTAGACACAGACTCTCGATGTATGGTATGGTGGATTCCATAGCACGACAGCCTACCACTACCATCCATATGATGGTACTTCCGCTTGTTCCCAAAACCAAAAAAGCAACGCAAAGGCAAGTGTACGAACACAGAGGCAAAATCCGCACTCCTTGGCTCCGTCCGGCAGCAGGGATCCGTTCCACGCACCGTCTCGTCTGCCTTGGTGTACCTTTTACTGTTCCTGTTCCTGTTCCTGGTCTGCCGCCGCCGTCTTCCACTATCTAGCATCTGTTCAGCGGATTCGAAGGTGTCCCACTCACACTCCAATCCCCTCCGAACCCACACGCTAGGAACGGAAACCATCCCAGTGACCGAGAGAGGATACGTACCGCTCGACGGGATCCGGTACGTACCGTCGACATACCCCAGTCGGAAATGTACGTACTAAGACCCACAGCTACGTACCGCTTTACCCCTGGCCCTGGTCGGCTTGTGTGGGTGAGACATGTCTGCGTGGAGAGAAGAGAGGAGGGGACGAGGAGACCGGGGGGGGGGGGTTCGAGGACGAGGGTCCGTCTCCTCAAGGTACGCTAGGGTCAGGTCTGCCACTTTGGCTTGGTACTCAGTGTCCCGTACCAAGCCATGCCATGCCATGGGCCTATGTATCGACGACTTATCATGGGCCAGCCGGTTGATCTTTGGGACTCTCTTCTACATACTTATCCCCCTTCATCACCCACGTTCATTTTACTCTCGCCATTCCATGATCGACACACCTGTCGGCTACTGTGCGCTGTGATCTTTTCTTCTTATGACCACTCGGTTCTTCCTTCTTTTGTGACTCGATCTTTGGGAAACACTTCGACCTGCTCGAACCATCCCGTCCTTCCTTTAAAACACAACCCACCACACTGTACACACACCCACCAACAACCGTTCCGAGCCCGTAATCCAAACACCAAGCCAATTCAACTCTGTCACGACTTTATCTCGACGACCAACGCCAGCTTGGAGAACCAGAAGAGCGACAGAATCACACACTCGGGACGAAGTTTCGTGTACAACTAAGACAGAAGCCCAACCACTTCCACTCTTCGAGTCACCCAACACACCCAGACGGTCATTGTTCGCCAACGACCCGTCGTCCTATCCTTTTTATAAACAGGAAACCGAAACCCACCGTCATTAGGCCATTTTGCCCACGATCCAGTTCGGAAGAACTCCCCCAAAAGTGTACAACAACATCCAAAAAACTCGCAACGCCAAAACACCATACGACTAATCAGTGAAGACGGACCCCCCGATCACCCGTCCGACAAACAAAACCCCTCAATACTTGCGTGGTGCGTTTCTGAAACTGTTCACACACGCAACTAGGCGAACCCGAGGAACTGATCAGACGAGTGTAGACGCATCACAATGGACGCAACGATGATGACGGCCCAGGCAATGGGACAAGCCCCATTTCTCTACTACCGTCCGGAACAGAAGCCCGACACGTCTAGGCACCGCGGCCACTTCTCCCAGCAGCCCAACATGCACCAGCACCAGCATCAGCACATGGCCATGTACCCCATGGTCCCGACCCTGCCGTCGACGCCCATCTATTCGCGCCCCAACTCGTCTTGCTCACAGCTCATGGGCCCCACGCTGTACAGCAACGGCCCCGCGAACATGACGCCCATGGCCTCGCCTCAAGCCATGAGCCACAAGCCCGCCATCATGCTCGAGACGGACGACAGCCTCTACTTCCCGTCGACGCCGCCATTGTCGACGTGTGGCAGCACCATCAGCAGTCCCAACAACAGCTGCGAGCTCCTCCAGACGCCCATGAACCCCATGTTCTCTGGACTGGACGGCTTCGAGGGTCTGGATGGTTTCAAGGAGACCCTGGAAGTGCCCGAGAACCTCGCCATCGACTGGAACAGCAGCGGATCTCCCCCAATGACCCCTGGTAAGTCGCAACCCCGTGCCGGAGTGTGTAATCTTCCATCTGGGCAGTCAGCCAGACTGCTTTCAGCTCAAACCAACCCATATGTTGTCGCATGCTGCGGAGGCTTGGCTGTCTTTTTTTTTTTTTTTTGAGCTCCAACCCGCGTGGCCTTGGTAGTGGTGGTGGTTGTAGTGGCCATCGTTGTGCCTAGGAAAGTCTTCGGCGGGGCAACTCGTGGGAATTTCGCAGGACGCTTTTTCATTTCTTGATTTTGCACCAGAGGCTAACTTAATCTGGCAGTCTACCTCCAAAATCAAGCAGGCAATGTCGCCTCGCTTAGCACCAACACTAGCGACCTCCTTTCCACAGCATCTTGCCCTTCACTTTCTCCCTCACCCTCACCGTATGCCAGGTCGGTCGCCTCCGAACAGGATCTTGACTTTTGCGACCCACGCAACCTCACTGTCGCTGCTGCCCCCAACACGTCCAACCCAACCTTGGCGCCCGAGTACTCGGCCTTCACTCTGGGTGACGAGCTCAGGGGTGAAGTCTCTGTCAAGACCGCGCCTACTTCTGCCCCCTCTCACCAGAACTTTGACTTCAACCCTGCCATTCCTCACGGCCTCCCCGCCTTTGAGGACCTGTCTGACTTGGAGTCCGAAGACGACTTCGTCAACGGCTTGGTCAACCTTGGTGACGCGAACTCTGCCGAGGTCCGCCGTCCTCGCGCCTGCACCGGCTCGAGCGTCGTCTCACTCGGCCACGCCAGCTTCATCGGCGGCGAGGAATTCAACTTTGACGAGGGCGATATCTCCACTCCGGCTTGCCTTCCCAGCCCCTCGTCGTCTTGTGTCGACGACTGCCACCAGGGCAAGCGTCGCAAGGTCATGAAGCAGGAAAGCCGCAACTCGACACCCGCCATGAACTCTACCGCCGGCTCTTCTCAGGCCGCCAGCAGCGAGCAGAGATCCGACAGTCAAGCCCCCGCCTCCGAGGCCAACAGCTCGTCCGACTCGGAGTCGGCGTCTGCTCCCCTCCCCGCGCCCGTCAACCGCCGCGGTCGTAAGCAGTCGCTCACCGAGGACCCTTCCAAGACGTTTGTCTGCGAGCTCTGCAACCGCCGCTTCCGTCGTCAAGAGCACCTTAAGCGTCACTACCGCTCTCTTCACACGGGTGAGAAGCCCTTTGAGTGCCACGAGTGCGGCAAGAAATTCTCCCGCAGCGACAACCTTTCCCAGCACGCCAGAACCCATGGCAGCGGCGCCATCGTCATGGAGCTTGACGAGTCGGGCGTTCACTCGTTCGACCACGGCATGATGGGCCACCCAGAGGACTACCACACTCTTGGTAAGGTCCTCTTCCAGTGCGCCGCCGAGATTCCCGGAAGCGCCAGCGAGCTCTCTTCGGAAGAAGACAACGGCAAGAAGAAGCGCAAGCGCTCGGACTGAACAGTCAGAGCGGCTTTGTTTTTTTTTTCCGCATTCAAATTCACAATCGAGAGCGACCAATCGTTGCTTCGATCACGCCCGACACGATTTTGATGACGACAACTTCTTTTCTTCTTTCCGACCTACCCCGCTACCTCTTACGCGGATCGGTCACTAGGGTCACACACGGGGGAAACCTCTCCATGGGAAGGGCTATCGTAAACCACCGGAAGATAGACCGTCCTAGGGAGGACTACATGTGAGAGAAAAAAAGGTGCAAGCGGGTTTCGGCATTTTCACTCATCGATGCGTTGCCTTGACTGTATCATTGTTTCCGACGCCAGACATGCTGGAGCCGTCACCGGTCTCGGTCGTGGTCAGCGTCCAAGGGTGTTATTGTTTCAAGGGCAAGCAGGATGATCACCAAACAAAAGTTCAAGAACGCAAGGGCGAAGCAAAGGGCAAGAGCAAAGCGGGATCCGAGGTCAAAGGCGTGTAAGGTACGGCGGAACTTGTTTGAAACAGGCATCACACCAGCAGCATGGTTTGTTGTCTTTTTTGCTTGCTTGAATTTTTCGGGAGTTTTCCATGTCGCTTCATGCAGACAGCAGAGGGAGGACACATATGAGTTCACTTTTTTTCGCAAATTTTTTTGGGGCAGTGGCCGAAGCGTACTTTTCTTTACGCTCGTTGTAATCTCACCAAGATGTTCGGATGCCGGCAGCCAGCATCGCCTTTGGAACAAGGGAACTTTCTTGCGACGCTTAGGAAGCGGGATCGTCCCCCTGAGGGGCCGGTTGTGCCCTCCCTGGTTCGTCGTCTTCATGTGTTTACTTTTTTTTTCTTCCGCTCTCGTCTTCAAGTTGGATTTGTTTTGAGCTCTTGATGGACGCGGACTGTAGACCCCCTCAAACTTGCAAAGGACGGATTTGGATGGGTGGTGGTGGTGGTGGTGGTGTGTGCAGGTCACTCGTCACCGACACCCTCCTCATCATCGAGACAAGCAAAAAGGAAGATGCTTCTTTTTCCACGCAGACACTTTCTTCCCCCTGTACACATAACTCGATTTGTTTCCCAATCAGAACAAAAACATGACAAAAGAGAGACATTTTTCTGCGCTGCCAACCATCTGAAATGCCCAACTTTGCTCCATCTGGATCTCGAGTGTGTGTGTTGTGTCGTGTTTTGTGAGATGAGACTCGTTGGATGGTGTGGTGCGGGCTCATCGGCCGATCGATGGTGGCTGTCCCGTACCTACTCGAGTCGAGACCTTTCTTGCATGCCTACTCGGACGCGGCGGTCCAAGACAACAACCCAAGAGTAAGACAGCCAGACAAAAAAAGACACAAGGCCCCGGATGCCCGTTACGCGAGTGTTCCAGTCGGACGTTTTTTTTTTCCCTTTCTTTTTTTTTCTTTTTCTTTCTTTTTCTCACTCTTTCTCCCACCCATTCCAAGACCCAATCGTCCCGCGACGTTTTCTTTCCTTTTTCGGAAGGGTCTCACAGCTATGACGGACGCCTCGTCTGGCCTGACCTGCCCTCAATACCTACCTAGGTAGGTAGGTTGGTACGGAGTAGCGTGTTGGCTCCGACTCCGAACCCGGCCTTAGCTGCCGGACACATCACATCACCCGCGAACGCGGCGCTGCGCTACGCTGCCCCACGTTTGCTTTTTGTTTCGTTCCTTACCCTACGGCGACGGCATTTGGAGCTTTATTTTATTTTATTTACCTTGACATATTTGCTTTCTCCTTCATGTCATCAACCCCCCC
>PJEX01000428.1:0-10178 GCA_005350895.1 Colletotrichum tanaceti | reverse complement strand
ACACCCCCTCCCGGTCCCCATTTCTAACGGGGACAGAACTTGAGTTCTATCACAGTGGTTCTTCTGTACCTGACTGACCGACCTTTGCCGCGCTTTTCTCCTCGTTATTTTTCAAATCTTCTCAATCTCTATCCTTTTTCCTTTCAATCGTCTGCGCGAAGGCTCTTTGCCACCTCCCCGTTACTGTCGAGACGGACACAGCCTGTTGCAATCCGAGAGGGTAGCATTTGTAGATGCGCGACGGATAGCTACACGGCGGACCATCGACGCATGGAGGGTCCACGACTCACCGACATCGTGTCATTGGGTTGGCAACCGATGAAGGCACCCAGGTGATGATCTTCCTTTCCTACCTCTGGGTGGGGGCCGTTTCTCTTATCTCTTTTGTGTGTTTGCGTGTGTGTAAAAATGTGGCGATGGAGGACACGGCAAGGGCCGCACGATATGAGATCCTCTCGCCGGAAGCGGTCGACGGCCCTGTGTCAAGCCGACATGGGTATAGATTATCGTATACAGGAGCAATATCCGTTGTAGCGGAAGAGAAGAAAAACGAGTAAGGGAACAGAGAAGAACCACGCTCACCCGACTAATACGAGATTCGGACGGGCAGTACGGAGTAGTCAGGCAGACACAGGTGGGGGTGTTTATTTGGTGATTCGATATTGGCAACTCTGTGTGCCCACGTACCTCTATCAGCAGGTCTTGGGATTCGCGGCCCGCTGGTTCGTCCAACGTTCACGAATAGAGTGCTTGGGCAATTTGATGGCGGGCCATGTAAAGTGCAGTGGGCGGCCGGTAGTGCAACATACCTGACTAGAGCTGCGCAGGATCTGATTCAAGGCCGCGGTTCGCACAGCCACCACCACTACCACCACCTGTTCCTCTTCCCAGATACTGGGGAAGAGCAATATCTGAACTTGTTCCTTGGCCATGACGCCCGCGTACCTGTACGGGGAGGAGCAAACAATCAAGGGTCGACGGGCTGGTTGGGTGTCGGTCCTCTTCTTGGGTGGCGGCGAGGATTCGGACTATTGGCTCTGCTCAATGACCGAAACTCCAGAGCCCCCCCCCCCGTCCATCCCCAGATGAGAAATCGACAAACTAATAAAATTAGCATATCCGTAGAGAGAAGATGGAGGGGGATGCGAACGGGCACAGCACACCGCTCATGCGGTTTCGTGGTCAAAGCTCTCATCCTAGCTAGGGACAATCCTAACCTCACCTCATCTTCCTCACTCTGTGTGTCAGTCGGCGGTCGGTTGGAAAATTTCAACAGCCATGGGTCATTGAATCCATACGGTCCATTTCCGCGCCGCGCCTTTGCCCTTCAGCCCTTGACTAATCCTCGTGGGCCTGCCTGGCTGTCAGGTTTGATGGACGCCTCGGACGGAGAAGGGGGCCCGTGTATCGATAGTGGCCGGCGATGGCACGGTGGTGGGTTGATTTGCTTGGTTGGTTTGAGATGATGACGGGTCTGGCGCCTCGTCGTCCTCCACCTCCTCCTCGTGTGTTGGTCTCGGGCCTTCTCGTTGAGCTGCAGCTTTGTCATAAGACCGTTGAAACAGCACGGGCTGAGTGGGGGGGGGGGGGGTTGGTGGGTGGAGCCCACGGCGTTCATGGTCCCGTGAAGGAAAGCATCTTGCCACTCCAGGTGGAGGCTTTTCCTCGGGAAACCCTTGCCCTTCTTGACCGATGTTGGCCAAGTGGATGGACGACAGGATACCTATACTATGTATGATAATTCATCAGATCCATCAGATCCATCCGTCAATGGGACTGTGGCTCTTTTGCGCGAGGCAAACCAATGTTGCCTGAGGCGTCACGTCGCATCCGGGGAATCCAGTCGATGTATCCGTACCGGCGCGCCCTCCCTCCACCCCCGATCCCTCACCTTCCCCGTTTCGCTCGATGAGAACGTGGACTTGTACATATGCTAAGTGTGTGGTGCACGGGTAAGCGAAGTGCTACGAGTCGAGGTTCAGAGCCCACATGCACCGGCTACCTAGGTAGCCAGTCTGGTTGGGTCGGTGTGCGGAAGTACAGGTAGAAGAAAATCAGTGCCGGGCGGTGTAAGGTTCTGATGGAACCACCGGCCCATGATTCTCAATGAAGCATGAAGGACGAACTCCAGTGCAATTTTGGCGCGGCCCGCCCAGAGGACAAGAAGAAGAGTGACGGCCTGGACGGATGGCCCGCTAATCTACAGGCCCGGCGCCGCCCGCGACCCCCAAAGGCCCAGGTCAAGTCCCCTAGGTACCTACCTACCTACCTACCTACAGTAACTACCTAGGTAGGTACTTAGTAGAGGTAGGTGAGGTGACTAGGCACCCCGTAGGTATGTAGGTACCCGTATCACCTCCCCCCGGGCAGTGTGGGTGGGATCATGGGACAACCTCAGAGCCCGGCGGTGTCCATACCTATTCCCATCTTCCACCAGGCCCGATTCCACAACACCGGGCCCGACAGACAGGCCCCCCCCCCACCCCGACGGCCACCAAATTGCCATGCCCATGAGCCGAGGACGGCCCAGGGCCGGGGCCGGGTTAGGCGAGAGTGTCAGACGGATATCTCAGTTTGCCACGGCATATCGCTCCTAGGTAACCGTATTCGTGGTGTTGTATCGCATTGTTTGACCCTGCCCTTCAAGGACCCCTCCACCCCCCAGCAGACAGACAAATCGACTCCTCCAGGAATCTTGGGAGACAGGGAGGTCCATCCACCAAAGGCATGGAAGGGCAAAGGTCAGCAGCCAGACCAGTCAGGATCTCGATGAAGACAAGGAGGATGAGGGGGGGCAAAGAGGCCACGCTTGCAAGGCCCCGTTGCAGAGGAAGGTCTGAGGAAATGTCCCCATAGCTTCTATTGCATCCAGCTGCCGTGCCGTATGTATCCGTTTTCTTCGGCCATGGGGGTTGTCTTGGAGTACCGTCTTTGCTCCGTGTGGCTGATGAGTGCGTGGGTGCGTGGGTGAATGAGCAGTGAATGACTTCAATGAGTTAGGTGAGTGAGATGAGTGAGGTGAGTGACTGATTGAGTGCAGACAGGTACTGCAGCAGCTGATGGATTCGATCGGGTCGAGGGGGGTGAATGTTGGTGTGGTTTTTCAGCAAGTGCAGGTACCCGTTGTTGCTAAATTGTCCGAGCGGAGCGGCACGTCGTGACTCCAGTGAACTACAATTTTCTCTCGATTTTTATTTTTATTTTTATTTGTTGTATTTTTCTCACTACCGAGAGGTACGGATACTGCGAACATTTTTTCTGGCAAGACCTCATTCTTCCCCACCAAATAGATACCTGTATCCCGGGCTCCTCAGTGACTCAGACTAATCGAACGGTCTGCCCCAAAGCCCCGACATCTCCTTCGTCCAAGGATCCCCCCTAGGCGTCTGGGCGAACCGGTCTGTTCCCTTCCCGCGGCGGTGCAGACTGCTGCTCCGTGACCCGCATGAAGTCCGGGTCCCCGTCGGCTGACATTTGGATTTTGCACAAAGGCTGTCTGTCTCTCATGTACAGATACACAGATACAAGCAGACAGACACACATACCAACACAAGGCCCTGCACAACACGTTCCGGGAACGCACAAGCATCCGGCCCAGACATCCAGGCCGTCCCGCATAATCCGAAGAGTAATAGCCCGAGATCTGAGGTCCGCCCGCCATGTCATCCGAACAGCTGAACGTCATAGCATTGGTCTCGGGCGGCAAGGACAGTTTCTTCTCCGCCCTGCACTGCCAGAGGAACGGGCACCGGCTCGTCGCCCTAGCCAACCTCTTCCCGGCCGTCTCTGTCAACGCCGGATCCGACGTCAGCCGCCCGGCGACCATCGTTTACAAGCCTGATAGTGATCACGTGAAGGATGCCAAGGAGCAGCGCGAAGAAGGAAACGAGGCCGGGACAGGGGTCGACGACGACGACGTCGACCTAAATAGTTTCATGTACCAGACCGTCGGCCATCAGGTCATCCCCTTGTATGCCGACGCCACGGGTCTGCCGCTCTACCGCCAGCCCATTTACGGAGGCGCCAAGTACGATGGCAGAGACTACGACTCGCAGGCCGCCTCGGCGCGAAATGGCGACGCTAGTAGCAATCTCGACGCGGATGAGACGGAGAGCATGGTGCCGCTCCTCCGCGCCATCATGGCCGACTACCCGGAGGCCAATGCGCTGTGTGCGGGAGCGATTCTGTCAACGTACCAGCGGACGCGAGTGGAATCCGTCGCGCTGCGCCTGGGCCTTACGCCGCTGGCATATCTCTGGAAGTACCCCGCGCTACCCCCGGTCGTCCCGGGAGTCGTCGAGGACGCCCAGCTGCTTCACGACATGGCCGCCGCCGGGCTGGACGCGAGGGTCATCAAGGTCGCGAGCGCGGGGCTCGATGACGACTTTTTGTGGGAGAAGGTGAGTAGCATTTCGGGCGCCTCTCGCGTGAAACGTGCCCTGAGAAAGTTTGGCGCTGCCGAGGGTTCCGTCATTGGCGAGGGAGGCGAGTTCGAGACGCTCGTGCTCGACGGCCCGCCCAGCTTGTTCCGCAAGGCCATCGAGGTGCCCGAGTCCGGTAGACGGGTCGTCAGGGAGGGCGGCGGGACGTCGTGGTTGAGCTTCCAAGGGGCGAGTGTCCGAGAAAAGCCGGCCCCTGAGACGGACATGGGGGAAAGCTGCTCCCCGCCCCGACTCCCCGACGTCTTGGATCCGAGGTTTCGATCCTTGCTGGACTCGCCGCCTCAACCCGAGGAAGACCTGTCCGACAGCGACTTTGCGAAAGGCGACGGCAAGACGTCGGCATTGTCCAAAGCTTCTTACGACGACATTCACTGGTCTCTCGACGCCAGAGCGGAACCGGGTCAGAGACTGTCCGTCCAGCAACAGACCGAGGAGATAGTCCGGCAAGTTCGGGGGCGCCTCGCTAGCCACTCTCCGCCGTTGCCCACGACGGCCATCACCAACACCATCATCGCCCTGAGTTCCATGTCGGATTTCCCTGTGGTCAATAAGATCTACAGCAAGCTGTTCCAGCATCCCAACCCCCCATCCCGCGTAACCATCTCTTGTGGCGATCTCCAGGCGGGGAGTGCGATCAACATCCATCTGACGGTCAAGCCGCGCCTGGAACATCGCGAGCGGAATGGACTCCATGTTCAGTCGCGATCCTACTGGGCGCCTGCGAACATCGGTCCCTACAGCCAGGCCATTGACGTGCCCCTGGCCGTTCAAGGGGGGTCTCTGTCTCGGGACGGGCAGGACAATATCCCTGCCGGGACCAGGTCGGTGACGATCGCAGGGCAGATCCCGCTGGTACCGGCGAGCATGATCTTGCCAGTCCAGAAGACAGGCAACTTGGAAATGCAAGTCGTCCTGTCCCTGCAGCATCTCTGGCGCATAGCCGCCGAGATGAAGGTACAGCTCTGGACCAGCGCGGTCGCGTACTTCCCGCAGACACCAGAAGATGCGGATAAGAGACGCCAAAGCCGGCTCGCCGCCGCAGCCTGGAAGGGCGCGCACGCCCCCGACGACGACGAGGATGCGGACAACGAAGGCGGGCCGGACCTGTGGGATCGAAAGTTCAACCCGGCGTACATGTCACTCGGAGACGACGCCGCGGCGCCTCGGAAACTCCCAGACTGGTCCGTCGTCAGGGGCGCGGCCGAGGAGGGCGATGGGGGAGATGGCAGGAAGCCGGTGCCTCCTTTCTTCGCGGTCGAGGTCGAGGAGCTCCCACGGCAGGCCGGCGTGGAATGGCACGCTCATCTGGGCATCTCGGGCCTCGCGCCGTCGTCGGTCGAGTACCAGACCTTCAACCTCGAGCCGTCGGATGGGGAGCCCTTTTACAGACGCGTCTGCCATTTCGTGGTCTCGGGGAGGCTCGTCCATACGACTATATCCTGGCTCGCGAGACGCGGCCAGGGCGCCCGCTCGCCGTCTTCCCTCTCCGACGTGGATGAGTGGATGAGGCGTGCGTACTTGAAGTCCATCGGCAGCGAACAGCGCGCTTCAGAGGCCGGGTTCCCGTACCTGATGTACCTGAACGTGCCGGGATGTCCGTTTGCGGCCACGGCGCCTGTCGATGTCGGGAAGGAGATGGAGCAGATGACGGCGTACGTCAAGGCCAAGTCCATCTACAACGAGAACGGAGAGTTTATTCTTGCTATTGGCTTGTGGAAGTAGATGGGTTCACGAATCTATGAAGACGCAGGAATGGACCAACGTTGGTACTCCAGAGCGTGGCCGGTCCGTTTGTGTGTATGTGTATGTGTGTATGCATCTCTGAGCTAGTACTCTGGGAGAAAAGTAGACACAGAGGCGTGGATCCTGGTTGCATGCTCAACCACACGTCCACATGGTTGGTTGCACGGCTCAGAACCCCATGACGGAGGCTGATTTCGTCCCCTTTCCCTCGTCCCGGAGCGTTCCGAGTTGATACTCCCGTGGACGTACGACCTGCCTGACATCCACACATCCGGACATATGCCCACCTGCTAAGTGTAAAGGAATAGGATGCCTTTGGTTCCGCCTAATAACTAAGGGCCTTCCTTTGTGGCTTATGATGCATGGAACGGAAGTGAACATGAGGTACGAGCACAGAGGGCGCCACGGAGGCGCCTGGAGTTAGGTTATCCTATCTCTGGCCTGCGCGCCGTATCTCTGGGCTGCTTGGGCTGCTTGGGCTGCGCCTGAGCTGCGCCCCGTGTGCGCACCCTCATGTGCGACCCGAGGCCACCACTTTTGACAGGCGAAGTGGGGCTGTCACGCATCTCGGCGAACCCGCGGCATTAACGCGGCCGGTTACCTAGGTACCTATGTAAACAACGGGCAATTGCCCGTTAATTACCTTGTATACATACATACTTGCCTACTTTATCGCAACATTTCAAATGCTAAATGAGGTGTATACTGTCAAGTTGGTACTTAAGGCGTCTAGTCAACCAGATAGGTAGGGAGGTCCACCTTCTTTTGCTGATTTAACATATACTACCCGCGTATATATTAGCAGATAGTAGCAAACCTCTATTCCTAGAAAGCCTTGCTTAAAAATACAAGTAGCTAGCTTTCTTCTACAATATTCTGCTACTTCATCTGTCGCTTCTTTACTCTCTTCTTGACTCACCTCTTGCAAACGAATTTATGTCCCTTTCCTCACTATGCTGCTTTTTGCACTCTTTCAATGTTTATTACTTTTCCCTGTCACTGGATATGCCCAGTTTAGCTATTTCGGGTGCAGCGAAGGTGATATGGCTGTTCTTGAAGTAGAGATCCTAGTCGCCCTTAAAGCAGCCAGTTTTACAGCAAGCAACCTTGCCTTTTACCCATATTTCAAGTTGTTCCAAGCTCCAGAGCATCTTATCTTTAAAAAGAAGAATCTTACCCAAGCTGCCCAGAAACTCTTTGTTCGTATGGCCACATCCCTAAGCATGCAGATGTTTGACATTGAATGTCGCCAAGAATCTTGTCATTCAACCCCGAATGAACGTGGGATGGGAATTACAATACAAGACCCTCCTTCAAAATGGGACATATATCCTATGCCTGTTTTAGTCTTTTGCGAGTCCTTCTTCGACACACCGTCAGACGCCCCAGACTACGTTGCTTCAACTAGAGAAGTACACGATCAGTTTTTTAGGGTTATAACCACGGCTTCACGAACGGCTTCACAACTGGCATTTAATGACATTTACGACGGGTCGACAGCTGTCAATATGTTATCAATCCAGCGTACAAAAGCCCGATATATTCTGCAAATGCTCACATATACTATCTATGTAGCAGAGCCAGTTTTAGACATCCTTTATACAAGGGACAGTCGGCGTGAAGAGGACAGTTGGTTTCGGAAGCAGTGGAAGACTCTGGCCAATAAGTTGAAGATTGCCGGCCCAGTAAACCCCTTGGTCTTGAGGAACTATGCCAACAACGTAACCGAATGTTACAGACTTCCTCGAGGTGGTAACCAAAATCCAACCAACAAGAAAGCTATACGTTATGGAGTACAACAGGCGGCAGAAAATGCCCAAAGCTGGGTCCTTATTGCTATGGGCACACTTTTTGCAGACAGGTTCAATATCAGGGAAGAGCGTGACGTCGAGATAATCCCTATTCCAGGGGTCCCAAACAGAGAGTGGGATCACCTCATTTAACAGCGTTACGTTTTCGCACGACAGATAGTAAGCTGGCACTGAATGTCGCAGGAAAACGACATCCGGCATCTAGATCTCAGCCTGTAAGCTATCAACAATATACATACTTGGGTAGAAACAAACCCGTCTCGTTCTCATGTTACTCTGGGGACTCTCTCAGCTGGCAGACTCAGCTGCCAGCTGCCAGCTGTCAGCAGCCCAGTCAGAATAGGCGCTAACGGACGCCGAACGGCGACGCTGCATGGCGCCCCCGCTACCTACCTACCCTACCTACCTAGCGTAGCCGTCCTGTGCGATCGCGTCTTCCAATCCCTCTCGAGCCTCCGAGTGCGAAGCTCACAATCCCCAAGAGAGCCCAAAGAATCATACAAGAAACTCTAGACTCGTAGATTTTTTGTCTCACCCTGCCGACCATTCGACCGCTGGGATCACGTCACTCGACCCCTGCTCTGGCGCGAATTGAGCCCCAAGGCTCCCCCTCCCGCAGGCTCGCACCATCTTTTCGGACTAGGGACATGCAGACACCCCATGTCTCTCGGTCGTGATGGCGTTCGCCCGCGATGATGCCACGGAAGTAGCAACATCTCCTCCTCCTCCGCACTCCGATTTCCAGACCCAGCAACAACCGCGATTCCGATCGACCGCCAACACCCCGCAGACCTCAAGTAGGCGTGCTTCCTACGATGACAGCACCCCGGCCTCGCCGCGCTCGCTCTCCCGCAGGCAGAGCACCAACGACCGTATCAACGAGATCTTGGAGGTACATTTTCTGATTGTTATTTTATTATTATTTATTGGCTCTCGCTTCTGCACCTGTCCGTAGCAACCGATCGACCACCTGGGACTGTGGAACCTTTTGAGAGTTTGTCTGCTTTTCTTGTTGCTCAGATAGCACCGAGACCCTTCTAGCCGCCAATCTCACTCTTGTCTCTTTGGACCCTGGCTGGCCAATTCAACTTTTTACCTTAACCTTCTTCCTCGGGTCCTTTCTCTACCTCCCCCCCCCCCTTCTCATTCTCGATTCCCCCGTCTCTCCTCTCTAACCTGGGATCCTTCCTCCCGGCCCTCCTCCCTTTCGTCTTTTCCGTCCTCCCAGGCTCCTACTCACGCCTCCCCGGAACACAGACAGCACGAGACCGCGCGCAAGCAATGGGCAGCGGACTCTCGACGACCCGCTCCGCCCCCGCCAGCCCCCCACGCCGCTACTCCCGCGCCGACGGCTCCCCCGATGAGACCGTCGGCATCATCTCCCGCGGCCCAGCCCGCAACTACCAGAGCATCAACGCCACGCCGGCGCCGCTTTCCCACCCCGACCCGCAGGCCGGCCTGCGGCCCCGCAAGTCGACCCACCCGACCCGGAGCCACCTACCGGCTCAGACCGAAATTGAGGAGGAAGAGGAAGAATACGACGCCGTGGTTGCGCGGGTGGAGCGAGAGCTAGCGGCGCGGACCAATGAGCCGTGGTACACAGTCTTCCTGTCGAGCTTCCACAGCATCGAGCTGGAGAACAAGGGCAGCGTGGCCCGCGACCACCTCGCACTCGGTATGCCTCCTTCACCACTATCACCCCCCAACCCCTAACCCCCGCTGGGGGAGAAGGACGAACAGCACTCGACTGTCCCGCATGACCTTTGCTGACCAAAACACTTTGCTTCGGCAGAACGGACCTTCCTTGCCTGGCTCCGCACCTCCCTGGCCTTCGCCTCGATAGGCATCGCCGTGACCCAGCTTTTCCGTCTCAACTCGTCCCTCTCCAACCCTGACTCGACCGACCCTAACGCCCACACCCTCCGCCAGCTGGGCAAGCCCCTCGGCGCTACCTTCCTAGGCATCAGCATCCTCACCCTCTTTCTCGGCTACCAGCGCTACTCTCGCGCCCAGCAGTGGATTATGAAGGGCAAGTTCCCCGCGAGCAGGGGCACCGTCATCATCGTCTCCTTCGTGGCCTTTGCCCTGATGGCGGTGAGCCTGGTCGTGGTCGTGGTTGTGAGCCCCACGAGTAGAGAACTTTGATTTTGATGTCATTTGGTTGGGGGGGGGGGGGGGGGGG
>PJEX01000427.1:12536-36808 GCA_005350895.1 Colletotrichum tanaceti | reverse complement strand
CCCCCCCCCCCCCCCCCTTTTCCCGACTTGCGTTTGAAACTATGAGACTAAACAAGGGCTTTCTCTAGTTGATGCCTTGGACGTGCACGCTGTCTATGGCACCCAAGGGGGCTTCGGGCCTTCCTGGCCAGCATGTCGCCAGATGCTCAACACTAGTGCTGCCCGTGGATAGGTTGGACCAAGTCGTTTAGCTTAGCCCATGTGTTGAGTGGTAGTGTTTCGTAGAGTAACCCCTCCATGCATCTGAAATTGGAAGAGCGCCTTGCAGAGCAATCTCCAGTGTTTGCTCTGTTCTGCACAGTTCTTCCGCGTCCGTTGAGACAAACTCCGAGCGAGTGCTGTTCCTCAAGGAGATTGGCGCCGCAGTGGATGAGCCTCCGTGTTCAAGACGTAGTCGTCGAGGTTGACGAGGCCAGGAGGCGAGAAGATGAGGTAAAAGTATTTCAGCGTCTCGGACAGCCAGAAGCTCTGTTGCAATCATTAGCGTCGGTATCCCGAAACCCGACCCTTCTCGGTGGTTGGTTGCAACGTACCTCCATTGAGTCCAGCTTCTTCGTCTCGCCTCCAACTGTTACGTCTTCGATGGCCGAGTTGGCATACTCCGTCTCGGTGGCCTTGACGATGGATTGAAACATGGTCCATGCTATCTCCTGGTATTCGGAGTTGCCGGTCATTCTGTACATCAAAAAGATGCTCTCGATAGCCTCGGGTCGGAGGATATATCGCGGGTCACGAGCATGGGAGAAGCCCTTGTTCAGATCGGGGGCGCCTTCACGCTTCCACCGCTCCTCGTCCCACTCGCACGCGTCCAGGGTGTCGCAAGTGACCATGCCAAAAATCTCGGGCATGAGTCCCGTGGGGAACGAAGCGTAGGCCCAGCCGCAGCCGCGAGCCAGCCTCTCGGCCAAGCTCACGTGCTCGTCGATCGCGAAGAGCTTGCCTCCCAGCCCAAACATGCCACCCACGAAGCACGACAGGTGCTGGCTCTCTGGGTTCCGCCTCACGTTGCCTTGGGCAAAGGCCGTCCCGGAAAACAAAATGTCTTGGCCGTCGGGAAGCATGGGGCGAAACAGGAGGTGCTGCTCGACAACGTGCATGGCCTGACGATACATCTTTTCGTAGGCCGGATCGGTCCCGCCAAGCAAGGCAAACATCTTGGGCAGGTACTCGTACAGGGAGTCGGCCAGGGCGCCGAGTGTGAATTCGGTGTGCTGCGTGACGGACTCGTCCCGGAAGTTGATGAGAGCTGGCCACATGCCGGGCAACCGGCTCTCTGGCTGCGACTTTTCCAGGAAGCGCTTGACCCTCTCGATGGCGTCAAAGTACTTGGGGTCCCCGGTGATTTGGGATAGCCTCGTAAACTCCAGCCCCAGCGAACAAGGTGATGCCGAAGGGTCGGCGGTGCCGGCGACGAGGTTTCCGGTTTTCGCGGCCTTGAAATCGAGCCAAAACGGCGGCATCCGGTTCGGGGTGTCGAAGGCGGCATACAGCATGTCGCCCAGTTCGGTGGCTTTGAGCAGCAGCACGGGCTCTCCGCTGAGGTCGTAGGCGCTCAAGAGGCCGCCGAGGTGGCGGATGGTTGTCTCGAAGACATTGACGGCCGTTTCTTCCGTGTCGTCCCAGTCCATGGATGCAACGACGGCCAGCGCGGCGTCGAAATCCTCGCGCAAGCCCATGATCCAGAGCGTGTCGAGGGCGTCGACGAGGGTGGCCGCATAGCCGCCAAAGGTATTCTTGCCCTTGGCCGTGACGGGGGTGAGCTCGTCGAACCCCCAGGCGTGCTCCTTGTAGCTGTTCCAGCTCTTGACGAAGACGTCCCGCACCGCGTGCCGTCGCGACTCGGACACGGCATCATTCTTGCGCATGCGCTGCGCGCCAAAGTCGAATTGGACGCGTGGGAGGGATCTGGGACGTTGGGTCGGCAGCCGGTGCATCGAGAGCGGAGCTATCGGGTACTTGTGTTGGTGTGCGGCCCAGTCGAAGCTGCTCTTGACGAAGCGAACATTGGCATGTTTGCGAGGCGGCGGACCGCTCGAGCGAAGGGTGTGCAAGGCAAAGAACCCCAACAAGAGGACGGCGATGACTATGACACGCCGCTGTCGTCGATTGGCCATCTTGTCATGTCGAAGGGATTCTGTTGCCGGCTATGCGAACTGGTGTGTGTTTATGAACTTTGCTCCGGAGGCGGGAAGCGCAGACGGAGACGAAGACGGAGACGAAGACGGAGAAGGAGGAGGAGGAGGAGGTGAAAAGACAGGGCTTTCGACTCGGAGGTCGCAACGGTCGGTGAGACATGTTACCCCATCTCCATGTCATGGCTGCAAGGAGAGCAAAAACTTGAATTGAGTTGAACTGGGCCTTTCAAGACAGGTAGCCTGTAGAGCTGTAACTGAGTCGCATTGTGTTTCAGAAGCCGCCCCGAACCGCGCTGAGTTTGGATCAAGACAGCCTTGTTAGTGGTCTGGTCCCTACTACCGTAAATACTGTCGGAACCTTGGGTAAGCCGACTTTGCTTATCGGAGCCCCCGGGCATGTTGGTCAAGGGCGATCAAAGTATCGGTAGGTAAGGTAGGTACCTAAGGTAAGGTACCTTACCTTTCAATGAGTGAGTTCGCCAGCAGCCAGCCCTTGTCTCGCTCGTTCGCTCGCTCGCTAGCTAATCAGCGGGTCAAATTTAGATACCGGCCTACCGGTACTCCTTGTTGCCGCCTCTCCTTCTTGGTACGGGAAAACGAGGCCTAAAGGTGGAATATCAAAATCTCGCAGCAGGTTCCACAAGGTGCTGCGCCTGGGTATGTTGACTTTTGCCCTGGTCATTCCCTGCATGGCCCAGGCTTGGTGGACTGGGCTAATTGCCCAGACCACTGCAGATATTGGGTTCGAGGTGGCATTCATCCTGAGTGCGCTATTATACGTACCGTTGAGGTTCCTTGAGAGGCGGGTTCTTCACCGATAAATCCGGCATCATGACGAAAAGTGGCGAAAAAGACTTGCCAGGAAGCATCAAAATGAAACTTGAATCTTGTTTGTCGCAGAGATTTTGTATTCTTTGGCTGGGTTACTCCTCGAACCACCTATCTAATGACCGGTGAACCATGCGGTTCAAGGTGGGTTCAATCTGAGTTTGATGCGTTCCTGGAAGATATGACGGGTGTTCCTAGTAATTATTGTCGATGGTATTTCCAGGGAAGGGGCCGTTGAAGAACAACGTCCAACAGATAATAGCTCTCTTCAAGTGACCATGTTATTGGCGTCCTTGAAACGCAGTAACTGTCGCCATCAATCCTGCTGGAATGCAAAGTCTCCATCTGACATTTTATGGCTTCCTGGCTCTCTGTAACGTCAACTAATCACCTGTCTTTCACTGTCGACTAGTAGGGCGTCGAGTTCGCTACAATGTCCGCGACAACTGCATCAAAGTCCTCGTCCTCCAGCCCCAGCGTCTTCATGGCGAAATCGTCACGCTTGGTCCAATCCGCATCCAGTTGGCCAACGGCAAAGACGAGGTCTTCGATTGCCTCAGCATCGCCAGCGTCGGCCTTGGCCTTGTGTTCCTTGATGAAGCTTTCGGAATCAACCTCGTTTACTGTCCAAGTCGATCCTGTCGCTCTCTCGAGGCTCCGGAGCAGGTCATTCTGGGTGACGCAGAAGCTCTGGACAAACAACGTCCTGTTCTTCGTCACATCGGTGACGCCTAGATTGAGAATGCGCACCACGGCCTCCCCGACTCTTGTGAGCAAGGAGGCTGAGGCCTTGATGCTGCCGCCGTCGATGATGTCGATTTCCTTTCTGTCCAGGTGGGCATGCAAGAACCCCTCCTGAAGACCCCAGTCAAAAAAGTGACCACACACGATGCTGGTCCAGGCGAAGTCGGGGTTTTTCTCTGCCAACTCCTGGGCTTTTCGGCGGACGGCGAGCTTGTGGCGGTAGAGCGGGATGAGTTCCCGTGCGCGGGGGTTATCGGCGTCAATGCTGCCGAAGTCGGCGGGCATGAAATGCTTCACCCCCGCAGCAGAAGCGGCCTCCGCGATGCGCATGTGTTGCTCGGCATTTCGCAGACGGAAGCTTACAATGACGACATCCTGGCCTTGGAGAGCAGTCTTGAGGCCCTCGAAAGAAAGGTCATCGTCGACCTCGAGGGTCTGCACCTGGTCCGCCGCATACGGTATCTTGCTCCGGGAACCGGCCCTCCGGAGGACACTGAGCTTGAATGACTTGGCTGCGACGAGGGCGTCCAAGAGGCTGGCGCCTAGTGTGCCGCTGGCGCCAATAAGGAGGACTGACTTGGTTGGCATGATGAGCGGATTGAGCAAAGCCGACTTCGCATGCATTCCGCGTTTGGGGTGAGTTATTTAATAGAGGTGACGTGACGACGTTCTGTGATCGGCTTGGCGCTGTTCATGAAGCTATATGTCGTATATTGAACTATTACGGCACGGCTAGGCTGTTTGGTAAGCCTTTTGGAACCCTTTTTCTGGGTGCCTAAGGCCCTCAAGAAAGCCTGTTGCCTAGGGTTAAAGCCTGTAGTAATTTGTTCTATATTTACTTAGGTAGTTAGGCTATACTAGGTTAGATAGATCATAACGCTTAGGGTTGTAACCTAGCCTGTTAGTTAAGACCTATGAAGCCTAGGCGAAATAGAAAAACTCTTAGAAGGAGGCTGCTTACTTATTCTCTTTACCTTGTTATGCTCTATCAGCTTCTTGCGTTTCTTTGGCAAGCGTAACCATTACTGATACTCCCGATTGTTACCAACGAAATCCTTACTTCTCGTTTGAAATGCTTCCCTGTAGCCTCCATTGGTGTAGCCTTCTCTGGTGTCTCGCCTCGCTCTTCCTGAGTAATGGAGTTCTTGCTCTTGCCCAGCGCAAAAGATCGGGGGACCCCTCACTGGCGCAGCCATTGTTGACCCCTCGTTACATATTTGGTAAAACATCTAGTAAAACATCTAGCATCAGTCAATCCAACTCGCCGCTGGCGAAGGTCCGGAACCCAGACGACGTCCGCCTCCAGACGAGTGCCCTTGGAGAGCTCAACCTCATCTCGCAGGCCCCCCCCGGATCTGTGCCTGCGGAAGACCTTCCTGGATTCGCATACGCTGCTGAGGCTGGCAGGGGGGTGACAATCTACGTAGTTGACTTCGGCGTCAACATTAATCATTCGGTGTGTCTTCATTCACTACAAAACGACAAGACCTCTAGTTTACTAGAATTACTAAAAGACAACACCCACTAAGAAACGAACCTAGGAATGGAAATACATGAACGGGAACAAGAGCATAATATACTCGCGTTGGGCTAATGGGACGGTGAAGAACTCGTTTCACGGCTCCTGCATGGCGTCTAAGGCAGCAGGTCGAACATTTGGTACCGCCAAGAACGCCAACATTGTTATGGTTATGCTAGAGGACACAAGGGGAGCATGGCCTCTCCTTGAGGCGTTAGAAGAGGTTAAGAAAGACGTCATTAAGAAGGGCATCAAAGGAAAGGCCATAGTCAGCATGTCATTAGGATTGCGTAAGTCTCGCAAAATTCCTCGTAGAACTACCCCTACTAACTCCCCTCCTACTTTCCCTCCTAATCATTCCGCTGATATCAGTCCCTATCAGCCCGTAAACTTTTCTATAAGCATGAACTAAAAACCCTTAAAAACCGCATTATTGCGCTTACGACTGAAGACATTGTTGTCGTTGCGTCGTCCGGCAACAATAGAGTAAGCCGCCCTCTAGCTCTCTTCCCTTCCTTTCTAACTTATCAATTACTAGAAATTCAGGTTATATAAAAACAAGGCAACAAATTACCCAGCCCGCTTTGGTCAGAATACAGACCTTATTCTGGTTGGCGCAGTTGACAACGACGGCTCCCGCAGCTGGTATTCCCAGGGTACTACTAAAGAGCTAACCACGTCAGCCCCAGGCACGATTTGGTGCGCCTCATTCTACAATTATAGCTGGTCAAGAGCTGATGGTACTTCCGCTGGTAAGCCCCTATACCTTATCTCTCTCCTTCTCTAGCACCTCCCTATCAAGATCTACACAACAAGATGCTTACCTAGCGTACCAGCTGTCCCTGCCGTCGCAGGCGTCATTGCCGTCTGGCTCTCCCAGGACGAACATGCCGCCCGGCTCCAAGTCCCTGGCAAGGTTGCCGCTAATGTGAAGGCTATGGTAAAGGAGTTCTCGTACCCGCGCATCAAGGGCGGGCCGCCTGTGATCTGGAATGGCATTGACTCGAGTAAGCTGGCCTGCAAGTGGCCAAGGCCAGGCAAAGACTGCCCAGTGTTGGCGCCACGCCCTAACCCCCAGTGGAGCCAAAGGACGCTTTATTTTAAGCTCGAATTCGAAAAAGATCATGTCATGGGCCACAACTACCTAGGCAAGTGGACTACCGCAGGAGTTGATGCCCGAAGTGCCATGCAGTGGTGCATGGATAAGTGTGAAGGTGAGTCTTAACGCTGTACAGCATCCCCACCGCCACTAGTAAGTACCTAGTGTAAGATGGAACCCCTGGGAACTAACAGCAGCTTCCTAACATATCAGATAAGTGCCGCTCTATCTTTATCTGCCGGATCATGCAGTATAAACTCGGTGAAGAAATTGAGCATTTCATCTGCAATACGTACGTTGATAGAAACATAATGCTGAGTCAAAACAGAGAGAGAGAGGGAGAGACACTAACTATCCTGGTATCTAGATTCCCCAACAAATGGATCACAGAGTGGTCAAACGATTTAATTCCAGCATCAATCGCTAAAGCAGGAGCCGCCTATAAGTAAGTCAGCATACCTATTTTCCAGCTACCTACCCCCCACCTACCTCTACCCCACTAAGCTACACTATAACCTAGCTACTACTCAATAGGTAGGTATACTGTATCACTAACTTCTAATAGTAAGCTTCCATTAGAGAACGCAAATTCAACTAGAATAGGTAGAACCAACGGGATCTAGCAGCCATGCTACCATTCCTAGTGACACTAGTAGTGACACTGCCTAAGAACCCTAGTATTCTGCTTCCGTACGCCGCATAGGAGTGAATAAGAAGGACCTCTAGAGGTCCTAAGCCCCCTACTAAAGGTAGGAGTGCTAATCCTGTCTTGACATAGTCGATCCCCTTAAGGGCTTCTTAAGCATAGGGGCTTAGCTTTTTACAAACAAACGTGTAGATATTGTAGTCAGGCTACGCCAGGCTAAATATAACCTAACTCTGAGCACTTCCATGGCACCCTTCGGGCGCAGTGCCCTCTGTGCGCGTACCTCAATTTCAACAGCAGGCTAATAAACCTGGTCACAATTATCCGTGGCGCAGCCCGTAGCCTACAGCACTAATAGGATCGACAGAATCAAAGTAGGCGGGCTTAGATAGAAAGGCTTGTTTAGATAACACTGCCTAGGGAAAAAATGAAGAGCTACAAACGACATGGTCATGGCTGAAGATCGCTGACATAATTCCAATCTACTGATGAAGGGCGTATTAAGAAGACGCGCATACAAGACAGGGTATTGAGTAAACCGGTCAAGCAATGCAACAAAAGAAAGAAGAAAAGCCATAAGGATGGGGAGCAGCCAGCTCAGTAAGTGACAGTCGCTACTTTGCGAACGAATCCATCGTTGCCATCCTTTTGAAGGAGGTTCTCAAAGATCCACTTGCCAACATCCTCGCGAGCAATGGAATACCCAATAGCAAGCTCTTCCACGCCCTCAACAGGGTCCTCGATACCAACCCGAACGGCACTAGACGGCTGCTCTTTGCCGTTAGTGAGGAAGCTGGCGCGAATGACAGACCAGGCCTCGTTGCTAGCGAATAGCAGCTCCTCCATGGCGCGCTTGTCTTCATGGGGTGTGTGCAACAGGCCCTTGTAGAGCGGCGCAACGAGAAGAGGCGTGTCCCTCCCGAACTTGGAGATGCCCGTGCTGCTGAGTCCGATGATGCGTGGGCTTCCAGAGACACCCTTCTCGGTGCGCAGGTTCTTGATGACATGGAGCAGGACGGCCATGCCCTTTTCGCATACGTGAACGTCTTCGAGGTTCATCTTCCACACGTCGAACCAGGCGCCGATGGAGGAAACGACGGCGTCGACGAAGCGGGTCGGGTCAAGGGGCGAAAAGACATGGCGGGCGACTTCGTCAGCGTCGTGGGCGTTGCCCTGCTCGACGCGCAAGTTGGGATACTTCTCGTACGGCAGAACGGAGGCCAGCTTGGACGGGGTGCGGCACAGGGCGATGCATGTGAAGCCGGCATCCAGAGACCGGCGCAGAGCCGACAGGCCACACCCTCCTGTGGCTCCGAGGAAGAGAACGGTCTTGGCGTTTGCGGACGACATGCTGTCAGGCGGTCCGTGACGTGACGTGACGTGACGGGACGGATATATGGTGGATATGGGACGGGCGGCCCGAGTACGGATGCGAGATTGCCGAGACGGTCGGGTTGAGTGACGAAGGCGTTGCTTGATCTGGCGAGTGAGTTTACCATGAGACAGAATGGCGCGTTTATTGTCAAGGAGATTATCAGAACGTGTCAGTTGAAAGTGCGCCCATTCCAGATTGATGATTTCAGATTGATGGATACGATGTTTTGCTTCTTCTTGGAAGAGCGAGGAACTTGGAAGGTTTTATGCTGCCCGCCTGTATGTGAGTGTTCAGGAGCAGACCACGTTACCGGGGCCATATTGTGCAAGCCACAATGGATCTTGAGAAAGCATGGTTGTCCCGAATCGCCGTGTCCGACGCACACATCGTCCATCGTGATGGAGAGTTTGGGCGTGTTTGAGTGCGAGAAGCGGCAAACGGGCGTCAGGAGGGCTGGATTACGGTTGGAATGTTCCTCCGCGCGAACCTGGTGGCGTCCAGTCGGAGGCGAGAGAGAGACAGAGTGGGTCAAGCCACATGTGCCGATACTGGAGCTGTTGTGGGTATTGAGCGGAGCCGATAGACCTCTCTTCACGTGAAGTCATGACGCTAGACTCGATTTAGACTAGCAAGTGGACTCTGATTGATTAGGCACTATTACTCACCCTGCATGTAAGGTATTCTCGAGTACCCATGTACCCACGCAGCCAGTACCTAGGTACCTTACTCATGCTAAATTCATCTCTGCCCACTCCATCGCGTCTTCGAGACTGTCTCCTCCGTCAGTCCGTCCGATGGTCGAAACCCTGCGCCTCTCATGATGAAGCCCATTCATTCTGTCTAGGTACCCTGTCACCTGTGTGGCCTGTCAGCCTGTACAAGAACGCTAGCGCAGACAATACTACAGATACCGGTAGTATCCTCGCTGCGGTCGCGGTGGGGTTCAACGGACGTTCGCCTTCGCTACGATGCGGCTCAAAATCCTTGACCAAGCCGCCGTCCAAACAGTCCACTGGACTACCTGGACACTAATCACTCTGCTATCTCGACCCCTCCGTCGACCCCTCCGCCAGGGTTTAAATCCGAGTTTTTATGCCTTGACGTTTGTTTACTTGTCCGTGCGACCCGAGATGGCACACGTCGTCGAGTCGACCCGCTACTCTGCGAACACTCTCCGTTTGGATCAACAACTCTTTCCCCACCGATGCCTCTCGCAATTGCATCGTAGGAATCTGCTTCACATCCATCATTGCCTTCAGATCCATTGACCACTTACCGGTGCCCTCCAAACGGCCTTGCTTGCTTTGACGAGACGACCGGATCCCTGTCCAAGCCTCTTGGCCCAACTATCCACCACAGACTTTGACGTTTCGTTATGGTATTGGGTGCTGGATCTGGGGGAGCCAAACGTATAAGCATCGTCTATGTTTCGTCCGAATGCTTAAGTTGGGCATTCACAAACCTACGCACGCAGAGCCCGCTAAGCCCGGACCCCGAAGGAACGCGAGTGAAGGTTCTACCTGTACTTACACTTGCTGCCAGCTTGTTACCAGACTCCCCCAAAGTCCCAAAAGCGAGGAGAAGCAAGAAGGCATCGCCCGTGTACGTAGTCCGTTGCAGGCCAGATCCATGACGTTTTGTCCATCTCCAACGCCGGCACCGACCTGAATCCGCCGGCTTTTGGTTTAGATTGTTTGCCACCGTCAAGATGGCGGCGGCCTGCCTTGTTGCATCCGTCATGTTCGATTTAGACAGACGCTGGCAACGCCCGAGAGAGACCTTGGAAAGCTCCAGTAGTCAGTTCTTGTTCAAGCGAAAGAACCCATAGCACTCACTGTTTGTTGACCCCGTCCCGCCCAGCAAAGATGCTCGTGGGAAAGTCGGTCCCAGAACTCATCCTCGTGCGGTCCATGGTGATCTTCTTCCAATACCTTGGACTCGGCTGCTTCCTCTACTTTTGGTTCATCTTCGCCATCGCAGGCGTTCCCGGCATCGCGCACCCCGTTTCCATTGTCATCGAGGTTGTCGGCGCCATCGAAATCCTTTTCTACCTGGTCTGGTTCATCCCCTATCGGAGCCGTCTGCAGAAATCGGGCCCTCAACCAAGGCCGCTGTCACGAGATGAGCGTCGACGGTTCTTCTACGATGGCTTGGATCATGTGCCCGACGTGGAACAGTATATCCGGAAATGGCACTGCAACGCCCAGCTCGGCGATATACGGCGAGAGAACTTGAAAGACTGGTTGTTGTGGGCGCTGTTCGACAAGCAGGGCCACCCGGGAGAGCACGAGGAGGAGCTTGAGGAATACATCGCCGATGCCGAGGAGCGGGCCGGCGTCACCATCAAGGGCGGCTTTGGAGATTCCGCCCCGATGCGCCTCAGCTTCGACCCCATCGAGATCACCCATCGAAGCTTGTTGTTTTACCTTGTGAGTCCCCCCCCCCTCGGCAAGGACATGGCATCACATGGCATCTGCGCCAACCCAACTGACAAGTTCCGCAGATTACAGGCTCGCTCGAATTCTTGGCCACCCTCGTCCTCTTCATCAGGGGCTTCAAGTTCTACCGTCAACCACGCAGCACCTTCTTCTCCGTCTTCCCCTGGCGGCCCATGACCCTCCTGTCGCCCAACGAGTCCGCCGACCCGAGGCTCAGCTACTTCTGCCGCCCGCACACGTCCACGACCCAGCGTCCCATTCTCTTCATGCACGGCGTCGGCATGGGCATGCTCCCCTACCTGGTCTGGCTCTGGAGCATCCCAAAGGACGTCGGCGTTCTCGCCATCGAGATTCTCCCCGTCTCCTCGCGCATTTGCCCACCCCTGCAGACCACCAAGCAACTTGTCGATGGCATCGACGCCATCATCATGCAGCAGGCTTACACCGACTTCGTCTTTGCCGGACACTCCTTCGGCACTCTTCTCGCGTCGCCCTTGCTCAAGCGGCCCGACATCGCGGCTAGGATCAACTCCGTCGTCCTCATCGACCCCGTCTCTCTGCTCCTCCACCTGCCCGCCGTGGCCTACAACTTCACCCGTCGGAGGCCGAGATGTGGCAACGAGTGGGAGATCTGGTTCGTCGCCACAGACCCAATGGTTGCGCACACGCTCGCCCGCCGGTTCCGCTGGCAGGATTTCATCTTGTGGACGCCGCAGCTTCATGGCAAGCGCACGACGGTGGTCGTGGGCGGCGAGGACTGCGTGACGGACCCGAGCGCCGTCGCTAGCTACGTCTACTTTGGCGACCTCAACTACACCCGCAACGACAAGCTCGAGTGGGCTACGACGCCCGAACGATGGTCAGGCCGGGGAGAGCTGGAGCTGATGTACCTGGACGGCATGGACCACGGCCAGGCCTTCCTGAGCGTCAAGCACATGCCGCAGATCGGCAACGTCGTGTTGGCCTATACGCACCTCAGGGGGGCCATGCAATCGAGACACGCGGACGCAGCCAAAGAGGAGGGACTGAACCAGGTATGAACAGAATGCGGAGTCAGGATTCATGAAGGTGATCTTGGGGCGTTATTCGGGTAATTATTATGGCCTGTGGAACAGCCGAACAGGTATTTCTGCGTCTCTTTTCCACCGTGACTGAGGAGTGGATGGTCTGGCAACCTGCCCTCTCATGTGTTGTTGGTCCTGGGAGCATTTGTATTTAGTGTCACATCTTTTTCAACTTGATCAAACTAGGTTGGATTTATGATGTTATTTGCAATATGAGTTGCGTAACACTTATCAGATGTGTCATTCTGCATACCATGAAGACGGTTTATAGAACTGATCACGGGTGCAGCTATTTGCATGGAGCCATGGATGACGAAGTAACCAAGGGGGTTAAAACGGGAGAGTACTCGTTCCAGAAGTTCCGAATTGAGTAGAGGTCATTTCAAGAAGCATGTTTGGAGGATCAAGGTCGCGTCGATTGTGGCTCACAGCGCCTTCAACGGCACGCTTCTTTGTGGGCTCTTCTGATGTGAGCGACTTGAATGACCTTGTAAGCAGCTCTTATGATGGATAATTGGATGTCGTCTGCGCATCCCGTTCTTTGCCTGTGACACAAACCCGCCTACTTTAGGTATTGTTGGAACTGATCAATTATGGGATACAGCCACAGCTATACGACAGATGAAATAACTAGCCGCACAAGGCACCGACAATAATTACCACCTCATTTCGCATGACTTGGGGGGTCTTCAACCCATTCCAAGAACTCGGAGCAAGACATGTGCCCCGTGTCAACACCAACACCCAACACTGGTGGCCTTGGCTAAACCTGCTCGCCCGCTGCTCAACTTAGGCACCATCCAAAGGGGCAAAAGCAGTAACAACTGGGTAAGAAGTTGGTGGCGATATTCTACTTCAGCTGCTTAGTTCGTCGTCCCCAAGAACAAGATCGTACTTTTTGCTGCTATTCCTTTTCTTGATAAATTCCGTAGTTCATATCTGCGGGTAGTGGAAGTGACTAAGAAAACAATCAACATGACTTAATGTCTATGGTGAAAGCCGAGAGGTACAATGCTTCATATGTCTGTGTTATTTAGTCAGATCTTTATGTGTGTAGCCAGAACAACTGTAGGGACCTGGATTCTTAGCCTGCAAAACACTCACATCCATTCTCAGATAACCAAGCTTCCCTCGAATCCCCATCCTCTTATCAAGTTGTTACCATCTCCAGGATCAAGTTCAGTGGCTGTAGCGGCACACAGCACTCGATCCTCGCCCCCTTTCTCCCTAGTCTATCTCAACTTCCACGAGCCTCACATCAACAGAAACCTCGTACCCGCGACCCTTCTTCGGTCCGTCAGCATCGTTGCCCCCGACCCTGATCTTGACTGTCAACCCCGTCTTGGGGAATTGGCGAATTGCTCGAAACCGCCCACGACAGCAAACTCCATGTCCCGCCACGGCACACACACCCCAAGCTCCTCTTGCGTCTCGCGGGCGTGACCCAAGAGCTCCCACTCTCCGTCCGCCTTCCTCCACCCGGCCACGACGTCGACCCGGACTTGCGGGCTTGTTGGCGACGCGAATCTCGGCCCCGCGAGCACTGGCTCGAAATGCGGGTTTCCAGGCCTCAGGATCCCTATGCTCGGCGGCACCCACGTCCCAGGCGGGTACGAGTCCACCACCCTGTACGCCTCCCTCCCGCTCCGAGGTCCCGTCACCTGCCACCCGGTCTCTAGAACGGAGATGTCAGGCAACACATAGGTCGCATTATTCTTGACGAATATAGTCTTGTAGCCCCCCCTCCCGGGCTTGGTGGAATTCGGCGCTGTGATCACCGTGCACACGCTCCCTGTTTGGACTCTGGCGTACTGGCTCAGTGGTTTCCCGCAAGCCTCCGCAGGATGATTCACGGGCAGTTGTCCCCGCCCCCCCTAATGACGCAGTCGAGGACAACGTAAAAGTCGTCCGGCGTACCGCTGCTCCCAAGTCCTAGACCGGCAGGCTCGAGGTACAGGGAGATCCGGATCCCTTGGTTCGTAAGCTGGATCGGCTGCTGGCCCGTCGTTCCGAAAGCCGCCAGCGGGCGCAGGTGCAGAGCCTGCGAAAACTCGGCAGGCGAAGGGGCCAGAAGACCGCTAAGGATGTGCTGGTCAAAGGTCGCCTCCTGTGTCGAAGTAGCATAGTTGCTGTGCCACGCGAAGATGGAATGGTCCTCCGTCTCCTGGTCCTGGAGTATCGTCTACTGTAGCCTCATGAAGGCGCGCGTCCCCTCGCCGTAGAGAAAAGGCATGTTGACGCCAAAAAATCCCCCATCCAGGCATTGAGCCATGTCCACTTTCCCGGTGGTGACCCTCGATGACACCCAGTGCTTGCGTTCCTTCGGGCTCGACGATTCCAGGGGCATCGTCTTGTTCAGCACATCCAGGTTGATCCCTGTGACGCTGCTGAGGATGGACGCGAGGGACTCTTCAAGCTTTTGGAGCCGATGGAGCGCCAGTCCTTGTCGTAAAAGTGAACCTTGTCCGGGGCCATCAGCTCTTGGAGCGTCCAGCCCCTGGTGAACCACCGACATTCTCGTAACGTTGCTTCCAACGGTGATTCTGCCCCATTGATTAATCGACTCTGAGACACTACTCAGGTCCGAGAGGAAGACATAGCAGACGATCGGCCGCTCGTAACGGCTTGAACATGGGGTTGATGGCCTCCGACAGCTCGGCACTACTCGTCTTATCGATGCAGCAAGTGTCGATCCAGATGTACTTGTAGCCTTGAATTCGAGCAAGCCAACAGGCTCCCCTGATCTTGCTGTACCCGGCCATCAATGCTATGTCTACCTGCGGACCGCGTACATGATGCGGGGCGACCTCGTCTTTCCCCCATGTGTGGGAGGGGATAGCAAAACCTGGCTCATTGTCCCCTTCAAACTCGACAAGATGCCCGAGGGTTTGAGTGCCTTATGAAGTCTCCAAGAGCTTCATTTCACCAGTGGTGAAGAATGGGATGATGCCATGCTGATGCTCGCGAAGAGGAAGAGAGCAAGAAATAAATCAGTGATAGCCGCTCCAGCAACCCGCATCGGCCGGGTCATCCATCGTCCCCGCAGGCCGAAAGAGCAGTGAGATTCAGCGAATGCGACGCGACGACCCCTTGTAGATGTTGAATGCCGTCCGCAAGGTCGAGGAGCCAATCGGATTTGCTGGCAAACAGAATCGCAAAGACGACATTGAGCATCCCCCCGGACGCGGCTCGACAACAGACAGCCCTGCCTTTTTCTCTGCTCTACTTCGCGAAGTAGAAGAACATAGTATAACCATAAAAATCTCCCCCCTTAATAAGTAGATAAAACACCACAAGGACCTTCAGCGCCGGCAGGTCTGCTAGAGCCTAGGGGCTTAAAGTTCCTGAACTCTACAAAGTTAAGTTCCGAGTATGCTTGCTACCTTAACCTAGTCTCTTTCTAGCTGCTACATACCCCGCCCGCACGTGTTGTCAAGCTTGAAGCCGCGTCCGAGGGGATAATACGGATGCTACGGAGAAATGATATTGAACTTATGTTTGTCGGGTTGTGAGGAAACATCCTCATCCGAGGTCACTGGCAACGCAGCTTCCGGCCGTTTTTTCAGGTGTCAGTCATTGGATCCCTACCTAGGCAGCTCTATCGCGCAGCGTCTTGTTCACAGTTGCACTGCACTGCCATCTCTGTCGCCAACAGCAAGGCGCGCCGCGTGCCAGTTTGAAGCCGACAAGCTTGTCGGATGCTGTGGCGACCTGGAACCATCCCCTCCCCCGTGGCTTTTCGGGTGCCAACTTTGGAAGGCGTGATCCTCCGGTTAAGGTTTGGATTTTGGAGTTTGTGAAGTTTGATTCAAGGTTGGCAAGACTTTAGACGCGAAAGCGAGTTATTAGTTGGCCAGTCGCGTGCAAACCCTCGTTGGTTTTGATCACGGCGCTATGAAAAGTTATGAGCCTGCGCCTATCGATCCAACATGAAAAAAAGCAAGGTCTGGAAAGCGAATTACAGATGATTACGCGTCCGGACAAGACGGACGTAGGGTCCGAAGGTAAGGACTGGCATCAAAAGCCGTGGCCCGACCAGTTTAATTATAAAACACCATTGTCCGCACTATCACCGTGTTGAAGCCGCCACGCGTGATCTCCGCCGCTGGCACCTGAAGGGAACAGAGAATTCAGGTTAAGAACATATCCTCTAAAATCGCTCAAATTTACTAGTAAGAGCAACCTTGCATTCCTTTTTGTTGCCACCCTCTAACGGCTTCTCAGTGCAGCCTCGCCTTTCCCTCTTGTTCATTCTTCTCGGGCCTACCAGCGTATACGCTGGCAGTTGCATCGCTGTACCGGACAATTTTGACAAGCAACACGACAAGCAATACGAAATGAATTATGTAGCCTGGGCCCGGGGACTTTGCAAAAAAACGCCGGGGGCATGGTTTGTGGATAGTGGAAACCAGTATAATGGTCAGACTTGCGCATTCAACGGCAGAACCCCGCCTGCTAATTTGCAGAAAATATGGCACCCTGCGATAGCAGCACCTGGATTCATTAACAAGGAGTTCAGGACTGTGTGGAATTGTAAGCCGGGCTAAGATTGAAATTTGCCTCAGTAAAGAGAGAAAAGTACCCCTTAAGTAGGTGTATTTTGTAGTAGCGAATCAAGTAGGGGGTTAGAAACAAGTCGACGGCGACTGTAAAGAATAATACTGTGTACATTTACTTGGCCATACAGCCCCGAATTGGCTGCTGTCAGTCGCTGAGATTGCCGGAGGCAACTCATCATACAATTGCGGTCACAACATTGAAATTTGAGCAGAAGAACGTGATTTTTTCTTTCTCATGTTACCAGACGGTGTACTGGTTTTATTCTCAAGGGGGTATCGTACAAGGTCGTTGCAAATCATTAATCGAACCCGTCGGCGTCCGTGACCATTGGATTTACGGCTTGGGCGCATCCGTCAGTGGCACATATCGAACGCCAAACAGCCTCTCCTTGACAACAGACCCATCCTCTTTCTTGTCGACGGCCCACACGTACTGGCCGTGGCCGTTGTCGTCCTCGACGGGAATGAACATCCTATTGCCCCATCAGCGTCAAGGTTGAGAGTAGTCGGAATGGAACGGAAACACATGGGTAAGCTACAACCCACCTCCCCGGAGCCCTGAGCTGATCCACCAAGTCCTGGTGAAGCTCCACCGCAGCGGCGCCGACATGGATGGCATCCCACCCGACCCCGGCCCCGGCCGCCTCTTCGCCGCCGCTTGGTGGCTCGGTCCACCCCTTCCGCCCGTCGCCGATATGGAACCTCACCCGACCGCTCTCGAGCAGTTCCCGTCCCTCGGCGCTCCTGCCCATATTCTTCTCGCCGAGATCGCGCAGCGCCTGAATATGTTCCAGCCCCACCACGAGCCCCTTCTCCCCCGCGAGCTCGCCGAGGAGGTGTGTCAGGTAACCCGACCCAGAACCAATATCGAGCACCCGCGGCGCAGGATTCTTGTCGGAGGGAAGGATGTGTGGAAGAAGGGATTCGGCGGCGGTGGCGTGCATATGGGGGGCTGAAATGGTGGCCTTGTGACCTATGGATTGAGGCGAGTCTTCGTATGGCGCACCAGGGGCGTAGTGTGCGCGATCAACCTGGAACAGCAGAGAAATGATGGTTTGTAAATCACCAAGAATTTGAGAAAATACCGACCGAACGGACGAGAGGCCAAGGGTCGGGATCACTCATTAGGTACCTTGAGAAATGCGACCTTGACCCTTTGGTCCTTGATAAGCCCACGCTTCCACATGTTCTCCACCAGTTCCTCATTTGTCGCGCCGGAGCTTCGCCAGGCCATCTTGAAGTAACAGATCGACGTCTGATGAATTGAGCGAGTGGTCAACCCGGACACGGAGATCGGGAGGAGCTGGAGAGCTCGGCTGGTGGATGCGCGTTGAGGAATCGTGGTGACGAGGGTGGAAATGCTGTGCAGGGCGGGTTTGATTTGTTACGCGCAAGGAGTGGTGTAATGCCGTTGGCAATGTTTTCTACAGTGGCTGCGTTTGAAAGCTGGACTGTTGAAGAGAGGGCGAGAGAGCTTGTGTGGCTTGTTGCAGACGCAGGAGTCATGGAAATAGAGAAAAAAAGGAGGAGGGGAAGGAGGAGGAGGAGGAGAAGGAGGAAGAGAGGAAGAAGGAGAAGGGAGAAGAAGGGAAGAGTGGTGGATTGCGCAGGATGATGCAACGCACAGAGCACAGAACACAGAACACAGAACACAGCATTCCTCGGTTCTTGACATATTACAGCGCACCTTACCGGTAGAAGCGCTGGATCGATAGGCGTTGTCAACCCCATCTGGTCGGGGTCCCTATCCCATCCCCCCCTCCCAAACCTTGTTGATAAGCGCTCAACTCTCGACCCCGCCAAGCGGATCCTCTCGCCGCCGTGGAAGACTAAGCACCGAGCAGCAATTATCGTGGAATATGGATTATAAATATTGTGACTTGCAAACAAACGATACAGACAGACAGACAGACAGACAGACAAAGAGAGAGAGAGAGAGCTACACTTAGTCAGTCCGTCGTAGTCATTGGTCTGGTGGGTGCCGTCGGGAAAGCAGTGGAACATTGTCATCCGTATCTCAAAAACTTGTGCGTGCAAATTCAAATACAGATGTGTGTATATGTGTGTGTGTGTGTGTGTGTGTGTACTCAAGAAAACTCAGTATTGATGATGATGCCGAGGATGGAAGATGACGTGCTTCCTATGCCTCATGTAGATTACCCTACGCCCGGTTCCTATCCTTTAAAACACCCCGAAGAAGAAGAAGAAGCAACACAAAGAAACAGCACGATGCCCATGTCGTAGCCTCGTGGTCCATTGTCCACCTGACTCTCGCAAATACCAATGCTACACCACTCTCTCCGACGACTCGCCATCGGCAATGATGGGCACCGGCAGCCCGCGGTCGGGGCTCTGCAGGACCAGTTGTTCGTGGCGCCGTGCCTTCAGGTAGTCGCTGAGAGACCTGATGAGAATGAACCACCCGACCACCATCAGAATGTACGCAATCCACTCTTGTCCGGTGATGTCCGTCACGCCCCCACCGCCCTCTCCCGTTACGGCGTTGGGGTCGAAGTTGTGCGAGTTCGGATCCGGCGGTGCCGCGTATCCGTCTTGCCCGTTCATCTTGGGCGGGTGGTCGCCTTCCGTTGTGCCCTTCATGTAGAAACCGTACTGGATTAACGTGATACCGAGGCCGGCGCGTGATCCGTTCTTGGCGGCGTGAGTCGAGTGTAGAAGGTAGGTGAGGATGAAGCCGACTATCTGGAACGACATGGAGATCATGCCGTTCCAGAGGAAGCTGAAGAGGGAGCCGACCGGCATTCCGTCGATGTAGACCTCGTCGGGTCCGCCGAGGCCGGGGGCCAGGATCGTCGTCTCCCAGTAGGGCGGCGCTGCGTCAGCGGCGGCTTGTTCGTACGTCTTTTGAGAGAACGATGTCAGTATGCGTAGAACAAGCACGAGGTCCATCGCTCGAGGAACGAAAATGGGCCGGACTTACTGGAGGTTGCTCCTCTTTTGTCTGGCCGCCGCGCTCGGGCTTCGCCGTCAAGTTGGAGAAGACACCCTCATTCTGGATACCGCTGCCGTAAATGCGAAAGGGTGTCGCAGGTGCGGCGGCGGCCGAGGCTGTCGTCGGGGGAAGCTGGGTGACCTGCCTTTCGGCGGGAGGTCTCGCATCCGAGTACTGGTTGCGTGATGCGTCGGCGGAAGCGTGGGTGGAGTCGGTGCGGACTAATCTTTGTCGGTCGTCGGCGTCTTCATCACTGTCGTCGCCGTCGGTATCGAAGGCGTCGGCGAGGGTCGTGTCGACTCCGCGGGTGGCGCGGTCGCGCGAGGATGCTCTCGAGTGGAATGAGGGAGGAGGAGAATTAGGTACGGGTTGTGGGTGTCTTGACGGCGCCGAGTTGGGGCTGTTGAAGTCGTCGTCGTCCTGGGCATTTACCTAGGGAACATCGCATCAGTTCATGGTCGGCGGGGATTGAATGCGAAAGCCGGCAACCCGCACTTACCCTCTCATAACGTCCAGCCATCTTGACGAATGCTGCCTATGTGTGTGTGGATGTTGTTGTTGTAGTTGTTGGGTGTCTTGAAACCGAGGGACTCGAGGTAGCCCCTTTCGCCACCGATGATGAGACGACTACTAGCGCTATGTTTTAGGGGAAGAGGACGGCGGGGGGGGCGGTGTTCAACGGAGGGAGTCGGAGAGTCGGAGATAGGGAAACAAGGAGATGGGGAACCGTGGAAAAGATTCGAAAAGTCGAAGGCGAAGAGGATAGGGGGAGAGAAATCAAAGGAACGACGAGGATCTTGTTTCGCTGAAGAAGGACGAAACTGAAGAGTGATCGCTGTAGCGAAAAAAGGGACTACGCGATAAGTGAGGTCAGGTTGGCTCAAGTTGAGGGTTATGTTGGTTGAGAATTGAGGAGCGAGAGACGCACACACAGCGCCAAGCGCCAGAAACAGAGTGAGTCTACTCTGTACGGGTACGGACACTCCGTACGGATAACTTTACTACCAATCCGCGCCAGCGGTTGATTACATAAGACAAGGCTTTTTGGCAACCCCCCCCCCCTCCCCATGCACCCTTGTTGAAGAGTGTCACTGTTATTAATTAACTGCTGGAGGATACCGTGACTGCGTGAAACCCAAAAGAGGGCAAGGGGTGCGATTACGTATGCGTCGATTTGGCATTTGGATGGGCCGAACATGCTGGAACTTGGAAGGCATGCCGCATGGCCCATGGGTATGGGGGTGATGGCTGTTCCTAAGAAATGCGCAGGCGCGCAGGCTAACGGCTGCCTCCCTCTCCATGTGGAGTAGGGGAAAAGATGCCCCAGGCATTCATCCGGCGCATTAGTAAACCGTAGCGACCCGATATTCGAGCACACAGAAGCCGCCAGTTGCACACAGATGGCGAAGCCACCTTGAGTTGACGAGATCTCACTAGCCAATCAAGTTGATCTGAATCATCCACCCCGTTGTCATCCACTCCTCGATTGCCATTCAGCCAGGGTCTCCTAATGCGGCTAGCTTTCGGCGCTACGCATCCCGCCTTATATCCGATAATTTACGGAGTTCTTCGATATGTGCCATCCGATGCAAAATCCTTGACGTCGTTGATGGGAATCTGACCTGAAGCGAACTCGCCCTCCGTCATACCCACCCCTCCAACGCTTGCGACCATCCCCCACCGCGAGACCATGACAGACGCGACCCGGTAACACCCAGCTACGAATTAACACTTTTTCTTACAAAATCACTGCGAGCATGGCGCGTTCGACCAGCGTATGTCCCCCCTCCCTGCTCTACTTGCCCACGCGAATGCGCCTCGTCACTAACACTTTCTTTCTTCTTTGCCTCCCTCATGCAGCAAGCCTATAGGCACTTCCGCACCGCCCTCGCCTTGTGGCCCAAGGATAACCTCCGCCCCGACACCCAGTTCAACGAGATCATCCAGAGAGGCATCGAGAGGAGATACACGACACCCAATGTCGTCGACGAGGCCAAGGAGCTCAAGCAGGTGAATGCACTGTACGCTCTAGCCGACGACCGCTTCAAGAAGACGGTAAGCACTTTGCACTCGATTTCCCTAGGGGATCCATCCAGCCATCTGACCAGTCTTAGTTTCCCCTCAACGGCGACCTTCTTCAACCCGCGAGCCAGCCGACCTACTTCCAAGACCTGGTGAGAGAGCTCGAGGAGGCCCCGACCCGAGGCTGGCTCAAGAACATGTCCAAGAAGTTGTCCGGCATGTTCCGGTTCCAATAGCCAATGAAGAAAGAGAGAATTACGAAGGGATGTCGCACGCGCACATTACACCAAAAGAGGAAAAGAAGTACAAGCCGACATAAAGAACGGCGGCACTGCCAGACAGCAAGTATGGGCCATCCGAACGGGATGGGTGGGCACAACCGCCTGGCTTATGTATCATATCATGTACAATATCTGTACCCACCATGTATAAAAGTGTCTATACCCAAAGACAAACTAGAACCCTCAACGCCGAAGTATCTTTTGAAGCAGTCCGTTTCTAGATGTATCTCCCCTCCGGGTCCATCTTGCCCATCAGGTCTATACTCTTCTCGTACATGGTGAACACCAGCCCGCCGCTTACAACCAGACGCGCCAGTCGCGGCAGCGCGCCACTCCACAGCGTCAGCACTCCCTCCTGCTTCAGGATCATGGCCGCGCAACGGAACGAGTTGCCGTACTGCGTCCGCGCTTTGATGCTCTGCATGCGCGTCTTGATGGTGTCGAGCGGCTGCGTCGCGTAGACCGTGATCAGGCCCGCGATGCCGCCCATGGCGAAGGTTCCCACGGCGCCCAGCTTCTCCCCGGGCGCCGTGTAGGACTCGGCCATCTGCTTGAGCATGTTGTACGCGCTGAACCGGACTGCGCTGTTCGCCGCCTGTCGCGCCGTCGTGGGCACAAAGCCCTGGAAGAAACCGCGGAGGCCGCGCTCACGGGCGATGATGGGGACGGCGCTGAGGAAGCCGCGCATTCGGGGTTTGCCCGACTTCTTGTCGTCGATGCTAAGAGGGAGGTTGTCAGTGGGAAAATCACCACCCCATCACCGTCACGATGGTGTCGAGCGGGTTGTTACGCACAGCGTGGTCTTGATGCTCTCGAACGGCGTCACGGCGAGGGCCGATTCCGTTACACCGGCGCCGAAGCCGGCGAGCACCGTCTTGGGCCCGGAGATTTTGCCTTCGGCGTCGGCAAGGAGCGTCTTGTACTGGTCAAAGGCGACAAATCCTACCCGATTGCGAGAGTCAGCCACCGCCGGTCGACACCGTAACCGTTTTTTCGCCACGTACGGATGCCCGCTTTGAGCGAGTTGCCAATGATCAGCGTTGTGCAGCCGGCATACCACTGCGCTCCGAAGGGCGGCCACGGCAGCTTCTTCCCGGCAGTCAAGTTCCGGTTCAGCTGCGAACGGGTTTTGGCAACTGTCGGCGAGGGTCAGGGCCAATTTGCTGCGGTTGTTCGGTCGCGGGAGGAGGTCTTACACTCGGCAGGATAGGTAATGGCTATACATAAACAGTTAGTGTTGTTCTCCCGCTCCGTCATCGTCACTCGCTCTACGCAAGACTCACCAATTTCAACAGCGCCGGCCGTAGATCCAGCTAGAATGGATCGCAGGACCGTGGGCCCGCCCTTCTTGATGGGCTGCGACTCATCCTTGGTCGCTGCGGTGGCACTGGTCGCGGTCGACATCGTGGGAAAAGGAGGATATGCGGGTCGTGCCGGAGTGTTGTCTGGCTTGCTAGGTCACACACACACACACACACACACTCTCTCTCTCTCTCTAAATTTTTTTTCTGGAGGGATTTGGAGGAAGCTTGTAGCTGCGTCGCTGCATCCGAGATCGCGGGGTGTGGAGACTTGGAAATTCGGCATCTACGTACCTCTTTATCCGGGGGTGCGTGCTCTGACGTAACCACTCACCGTGACAGACACCGAAAGCTCACCGAGCTAACCAGAAATTGCCATCAGTTTACCGCCATGGTATTATTTAGAGGCGCCCAACTCACCACAAGTAGAGTTGCCACAGCAACTGGGAGAAAGATGATCTTCAAGCCTAAAATCCTATTGACCAACATCCTCCATAGCAATGGTCGAACAATGCGAAAGAGAAAGCCCAAAGAGGCCTCTAAGGTTGAGAAAGCGAATCCACTTGGCCTCCACGAGCGACATCAACTAAATACGACATAACTAGACAGACAGACAGCGCTAGTTCTAACAGGTCTAACGAAGCAACTTTGAAATCTGGTAGCTGAGGTATCGATTTCTTCTTGCTTACTACTATCCAGTAAACCTTGTTGCAGGGATCATCAGGAAATATCAGTGGACAGACGGCCATAGGTAAATTGACAGTGACAGACATCAGCCCAGCCTTACAGCAGAAGCACTTGGCGAGAGCCTGAGCTACGCAAGAAGGGCACAGACTTGGCGGTTATGTCTCCAGACTGTCAAAGGCTTCATGTATGCCCAGCGTGTACGGATATAACGAATCCAAATTGCCCCACAAAGACCCGACATTCAGTGCATCTTAGGGGCCTTGATGTTGGCAAACATCCGGTTCTTGATTGCCGTTGCTGCCCCACCAGCCGTTCCCGGGCTACGAAAACATCTTCTCTCAAACAAAGGGGTTGAAACCAAGAGCAAAGCTGGAAAGACGCCAGGCGGATGTTTGTGGATGTTTACAGACTTGAGGAGGACCTACAAAAGGGTCGGTGCTGTGCCGAGGACACTGGGCAGATGCCCGCGGGCCATGGGGATGGAGGTTCTAGTCGGGGGGCCGGATTGGCGGGGTGTCAGGCTTTCGGGGCCGGGCTCGGGGGCCGTAAACATACGGGCCGCCGTCTGCAAAGTCTCCGATTTGGTGGCAGTAATAGTATGTCCCGGGGGGGGGGGGGGGG
>PJEX01000427.1:0-12436 GCA_005350895.1 Colletotrichum tanaceti | reverse complement strand
ATTATAGCAGAAAACATCTTTGCGCAAAAGACCAAGTCCCGGTTGTCATGGGATGTAAATACGCGTTTGGATGCCGGCAGTGCTGGCGCTCAGGGTTTCGAACCGCCCCCCTTGCAGTCGATCATGAGGTGATTGTTTTCCATGTGAGGTCATTGGATTCGTCACGGATCAGTCCCTCTTGAAGAAAATGATAGCAAACGGGAGGAGAGAGGACGAGAGAGAGGACGATTGTTCTCCATTGATATTCAGCGGGCTACGCTACGTGACATCAGCAGCGTCAACTCAGACGTGGGAACGCATCATCCGTTGGTCGCGGGTGATGCAAGATTGCGAACGGCGGTTGGCGCGGGACAGGTGGGCGGGCAGTCGGCCACGTCCACGACAATATAACCGGGAGACCCAGGCTTCGCTAGGGGAGGGGGACGAAGTTCCACCTGCCAACTGGCCCGCAAGGACCGGCCTCAGTCAGTCTCTGTGTCGAGTCGAGGCAATTCTGGATGGACTGGACACGGTGCACACGGAGGGTTTCTGCAAGGCGCAAGTGTGGCTCAGCCACACTCTCGTCAAGCGCTCAACGTCTGTCTACCGGTATCCGTACCTTTGTATCCGTACTTACTTAGGTACCTAGGTGCCTGCCTACGATGTACGGATACCCGAGGTAGGTAGTTTAGGTAGGTAGGTAGGTTAATATTAGGCCGCTCAGGCACCGCCTACATGACTTTCGGGGTTCCTGGAGTTGCCGACTCCAGGGTCTCTCGGTCAGGTACACCGTACACAGAAAGTCGTAGGGGGCCACGCCACAGCGGGCCTGGACCCTTGAACGTTGACGTGGACGGCGGCCCCCGGGAGCGTCGTGGCATTGCGCCGCCCTTATGACTCTTGTTGGTATCGACAATTTCTTGGTATTCCGTGGATCTACGATGTATGCATACATACGATTACCACCGCAGAGCATTGGCAGCACCTCCGAGTTGTGGATGACTCAGTCCCATGTTGTCCAGTATGTCGCCTAGTTACAAGTAGTAAGCTCATCCAATCCATCTCATCCTTGAGACTGAGGGGGCCAAGTCGGTGACTGGCAATGACTGCTCAAGCTCAACTTTAATGACAAATTGTGAACTTCAGACTCCATGGCATCCTTGCACTCGCTGCCGCTCGAGCCCCTTGGTCTTTGGCATATCCTGGCCCTACCCGCACGGGGATGTAACTGTGCTACGGAACACTAATTACTGCCCTATAGATACATACCGACTGTGTATTAGTACCCGTACCTGTAAAAGAGTCCCTGAACAAGATCCATGAATACTTGTACAGAGTTCACATGAGGTGATGTGGTTGAAGAAGAGAAGAAAAAAGAAGAAGAAGGGCACCCCTGAGAGCTCATCTCTTACCCAATAAGAGAGTGCCTTCAGCAGATCCATCCATGCCCAAATCAGCACAAACCAGCTTCTGCCCACTTTCCGCCCGACAGGCCTTCTGGATGCGGTCAAGCCAGGTCGACCAAATTAGGCGTTGGGCGCGGGAGTTGAGCGGATAAGTAAAGAGAGAGAAGAAAAAATATCGGACAAAGAGGAAAAAATAAAAGAAAAAGCGACCAGCAATAGGAAAGCTGACGGGAGGCCCTTGTAAAGAACAGGCCGAGGGACTCTAGCATCGCATCGCATCACTCGGCAAAGCAGCGCGCCATCCAAGCACACAGCCTCGGCCGGCTGACGACTCGTTTTCGCCTTTGGGCCAAAGTCTCACTTCATCTCTCTCTCTCTTTCTCTCTCACTCACCCACTGGGCTGCTATTCTCGCTTCCTCACCCACTTAAACCCGCTGTGTGACCACTGACACGCACTCAGCCCTCAAAGCTTACCTCGTAGAGACCAGACGCTGAAAAGAGACATTCAGGCACCATCCCTTCCAGCCGCTACCACTACTGTACCTGTCATCGTACTACCTACCGGTACCGATCCGGGGGGGGCTTGCTCCCTTAGCTGATATTGTTTTGTCTCCCACCCCCACCATCCTCTTGTTTCTTCTCCGAGCCTCTCCCTCGTAGTAGGTCGGACTCCGGAGTCTCTCGATTTATTATTAGTGAGCCACGACGCCTTTGTCACCAGCAGAACAATCTCGTGAGAAAACCCAGCGGCTGGCTGTATAATACCACCTGTTCCGGACGAGTAAGTCTTACAGACAGATTACTAACTAATAGACGACGATATCATCGCCAGCCACACACACGCAGACACATGCTACGTACGCACACACAGACACAGCCTGCATCTGCACCGTGCATTACTCCAAACGACCCCAACCTCCCGACCCTGCAGCAGCTGCACGTCGATCTCTGTCTGCCCTTTTATTTTCGTTTCCATTCAGCTTTTTTTTTGTTTTCTCACTAGGTAATCAGTCCTTGAGAACCAAAGCATTGCCCCAAACCAACAACCACAAGCAAACTATCTATCTGGACAGAGTACTCTGTACGGCAAGGACTATCCGAATCTATCTCAGGTACCTGTAGTACGCAGACAAGCTCTACTCATCTCCTACCTCCAACACAGGCCGCCATCTTCCAACACAAAACACCACACACCAACGCAACCTAAAAAAAAAAAAGAACACCAGATGAAAGCACAGAAGCTCTTCCCTCAGTAGACTTCAACGCTCCAAAACTCTCACACCCACCCGCTCACCCCTCATCCAACTCACATCTCCATTCACGAAAAGGGAAAGGGAAAAAACAAAAACAAAACAAAAACTCTCTCCAATTCTCCGGATCCACGCCAGCTCACCAGCTCACCAGCTCCAGCTGTGAGTGACATTTGACAGCGCCAGCTCCCTGGTCGCCTGCGTCCCCGATCCCGGATCCGCACGGCACTTGGAATCCCAGGCGATCCTTGCGTCCCTTGCTCCAGTCTCCGTGAGGCATCTTGCAGGTATCCTCTGCGCCTTATTACTGTGGGAACGAACGGGCTGTGAACCACTGCCTTCCCCTCCCGGCTCACGCACGCACATCTCTTCAACATCTCACACCTCTTCTCCGGCTCAGCCACCATTTTCACCTCACACGACACACACACACACACACACACACACACAGTACACACACATACACTCTCTCCCGTCTCACTCACACACACGCATACACAAACGCAATCTCACTCGCTCACTCACCCACACGCAACACCACCACACGCACGCAACGCACGCAACGCACGCATGCCATTCCGCCACCAACCTGCATCAGCCAGATATACACAACTAAACTGTATCCCGCGGTTCCCCCAGTCCTCCCTGGCGGAAGCAAACAAAAACCTTTTTCTCCAGAATGTCCGCCCAGATCGAGGCTAGGTCTCTGGCCTCGCTCAACTATCTCGCGGCCAATCCGCCGCAATATCCTCACAAGCCCGCCGAGCAGCGTCAATATCCCCTCACTCTCTACATCTCCCGTGTACCAGGCACACGAGGTAAGCCAGCATAGCATGCCCCTTTGCGCCCCTTATGCTTCTCTGTTCCGCCTCTCTCTCCCTTTTCTCTCACCCTCATCCGGGCTCTCCCGTGACTGACGCGCCTCGCAGACGTCATTTTGACAACCTCGAAACCGCACCTGAAAAATGTCACGAGCGAAGATGTCGCCAACTCCTTCTACTACATCCACCTGGAACGCCCCGACGACGCCGGCCACCCGTACAACCCGAGCCTGGCCGCCGCCGCCACCTCCCAGCACCAGCAGCAGCAGCAGCCTCACCACCTGCGCAACCCGGACACGCCCAGGTCGAGTCAGGACAGCGTCCGCAGTACGAACCAGATCCGCCGCAAGCCCCTGCCCAATGCCGCCAAAGTACCCTCGCCGCCCACCGACCCCGGGGCGCGCTCTCACCTGCCGCCACCGCCGCCGCCGCCGTCGTTGCCGCCATCTTCGCAAATGTCTTCGGCCCCGGCTACCGCCTCTCTATCCTCTTCCCATCCTGCCGCTGCGGGGAACGGCAGTTACCACTACGGATCCGGCCAAGCAGCCGGCGCTGACACCCGAGAACCCCGCTCTACCGAAGATCGCCCTGAGCTACCCCCGCGCCCGATCTCCTACTCCCCGCCCGCACCGGTCCGCAAACCCGTAGGCCCCCGCGCCATCCCGACACCGGCCCCGGACCACGACGCCGCCTACGCCCGGCGGCCGCCGCCGTCGTCGACTGATACCCACCACAACGCGCCCTCCCGCTCGCCATCGCGCATCCCCCCCGAAGAGTCCACATCCCCTCGGCGCTCCCGCCGCTGGTCCCGTCCGCCCATCGGCGCCTCCTTCCTCCGCCAGCAGTCCCGCTCCCCCTCGCCGAACCGCTTCCACAACACGACCGCCGTGCCCTACAGCCTCTCGCTGATCCGCCGCGACCCGAGCTCGGGGAACCAGTGGAACGTCGGCCGCGTCACGTCGCACCAGCTCGAGGATGCCGGCGACGACGGCTACGAGTACTTCTCCTTCGACTCGGCCGGCCTGTCCGCGCACGACCGCCGCCGCGCCAACGCGCCCCAGCCGCCCATCCACATCCATCTCGAGTCCTCGGGCTACGCAAAGTTTCGCCACATGCCACTACGACAGAGCGTCGACGCGCCCCGAAACTCCATGTGCTCGCCGCCCTTTTCCAACTCGGAAGACGCCCTCCAGCACATGCAACAGCAGCAGCAGCTGTTGCAACGGCAGTCCCCCGAAGGCGGCTTCTCGCGGCAGGTGGTCATGTCCTACGCCAAATCCTGGTCCTCCAACATACGCGAAAAGCTGAGCTCTCGCTCTCGCTCCGGCAGCATCGACGATGGCGGCGCCGGCTTGACGACCACGACGTCGAACCTCGGCACGTCCCCGGCGCGGTCCGACAACCGCCACTCGCGCCAGCTGAGCTCGCACTCGACGGGCTCCATCTCCTCCAACGGCAGCGACTCGGGCCCCATCATCACGCAGCCGGGCTACGGCCTGCGTCCCCAGGGCTACGTCTTCGTCTCGCCGTGGGACGGCCGCTGCGAGTTCCGCACGGGCAACGCCGGCCGCAGCGTCAAGTGCCGACACGTCCTGCCGACGGCCGGCGGCCTGAGCAACCCGCTCGCGCCGACCACCTCGTCGACCTACTCGGCCGCCGTGAGCGAGCTGCGCTTCAACCTGCCGAGCTCCGAGCTGTTCCGGCAGGAGGGCAAGAGGGAGCAGCTCAGCGGCCACTTTAGCCGGCTGCTCAAGGTCGGCGGCGGCAACCGCGACGGCGAGTACAGCGACGAGGACGAGCCGCCGAGCCCGTTCGACCTGAGGCTCGGAAAGGAAAGGGCCGGCGGCGGCAATCGCGGCAAGAGAGCCAAGCTCGGCAAGCTGATCATCTACCCAGAGGGCCTCAAGATGTTGGACCTCGTCGTGGCTGCCAACATGGGCGTTTGGTGGGGAGCATGGGAGAAGACGTTTTAGCGAGCCAAAAAAACAAAACCGAAAAAAAACAGGTGTCATGATGATGAGTATGTTGAGCCAGCTATGGGACTGGACTTAGGGGTCTTAATTTTGAGAACGAGAAAAGAGCAAAGCGAGCACCGGATTTGCAAAGGGTTGGGAAGCGTTGGTCGGTACGTTCCAGGCATGATTTATATAAAGCGTGGCGTTGGTGGGATATGCTACTTTTGATGGCTGTTGATCCCCGCGGGAGTGCGGAGTGGACAAACAAGCCTGTTGCCAGATATTCTAATGATAATCATCTCCCTGGCCTGAAGGTGAAATCTAGAATCATGTCCGCGTGTCTTGTCGTCATACGTTATGTTGTCCAAGTGGGTTTAACCTCGATGACATCCATTTGCGTGCGGTGCCACAGCCCGCAGAAATGGGACGTCGGGCAACGAACAAAGAAAAGGATGCTTTTTCGCGAGCTATTTACACAAGTCTATCCGATCCCGACCTGTCTGTACACATACACCAGCATGGCAGAACCGTTCATTGCTGCGGCGGCGGCGGCGGCGGCGGCGGCGGCTCATATTGCCCTTAAACCATCTTCACGTGTGCTCACCACCACCAAACGATCCAACCATCCCCCCCTCTCTCTCCAGGCATTAAACCGCAAAAAGGAAATAAAGAAAAAGAGAGTTGAAATAAAAAGGGATTTTCATTTCTCAATTGGGTCTCCCCTTTCTCGGCTCATCCGGCGTCCCTCCTTCCGACCGGACGATTCAACCAGGCCCACCCACCGCCAGTCTCTTATCTGTAAGGGGCATCGGCGCGAATGACGGCTGCCAGCTCAGGCTCCCACTTGTCGCCGTTGGACAGGAGCTTCTCCTTGTTGTACAGCAGCTCCTCGCGGGTCTCGGTGGCGTACTCGGCGTTGGGGGACTCGACGATGGCGTCGACGGGGCACGACTCCTGGCAGAATCCGCAGTAGATGCACTTGGTCATGTCGATGTCGTAGCGGGTGGTGCGGCGGGAGCCGTCGGCGCGCTCCTCGGCCTCGATGGTGATGGCCTGGGCCGGGCAGATGGCCTCGCAGAGCTTGCAGGCGATGCAGCGCTCCTCTCCGGACGGGTAGCGCCGTAGGGCGTGCTCGCCGCGGAATCGGGGGGAGATGGGGCCCTGGATTGAATTCGAGTTAGCCGTCTCGCTCTTCCGATTTATCCTGTGCCCTGTGCCCTGTGCCCGGTGCCCTGCATGTCGCTGCCACGTCCTCCTCCTGCCAGCGGTCCGTTGCGTTGGTGATTTGGCATCCCGCTTCGGCACCCGGTCGTTGGTTGCGCATATCTACTCATTCCCATGTACGAATTTTCGGCCATGCTCCGGCCCATGCCCATGCTCTTTCTCCCTTGTACGAGACCATTCTTCCCACCGCCTCTAAACGATGGTGATTCCCTTGACGCAACCGCAAACCCCGAGTCCCAATGACCAAGAAAATTGTTTTCCTCACCTTCTCAAAGGGGTAATAGATGGTGTAGGGCGGACGGAAGAACTGCTCCAGCAAGACGTACATTCCCCTCGCCATCTCGGACATGAGGAAGTAGCGGCCCAGCTTGTTCAGCGTCGACTCCTGGTCCTCGTCCCAGGTCTGGTGTCTCTTGATGCGGAAGTTGGGCGGCGGCGGCCCGGCGGGCGAGGCGTAGGTGCGCACGGCGTTGGCGGCCATCAGTCTGCCGACGTGCTGCTGCATGGAACTTCTGGCGATCGGCCTTGTTGACGCCAGGGCCAGCATAGTGAAGGGGAGCTGTGCAGCGGAAGGCATTGTTTTGTTTTCTCGATCGGATGGGATGCGACGGTACCAATTGCCCGGGCAATGTTCGGAAGGGGAAGGGGATTTCCGGGGTTCGGATCGAGGTGAGAGTCGACGGAGGGCGGCGGCGGCGGCGGCGGCGGCTGCTGCTAAGGCGAGGGAGGCGAGAGGAGATGTGTGACCCGGGAGCACGTTGACTCTTGAGAGAGAGCTTGACGTTACCTATGGACAGAGTCGGGGATCTGAAGAGGCGAGCGAGCTTTGGTGCGGGATTACAAAGGGCGGTGATTGATTGGCTGCGGGCCGGTCACGTGGTGGCTCCTGCGACTTGGAGGTGTTCGCCTGCCACTGAATGATGACGGCAACAGTCACCCGGTGATGGCCAATTGATGCTGAAAAAGTCGGTGAGTGTCGAATTAGATACTATCTATCAGTTACAGGCTGATTCAGTCCCGTCTCATGAACCGGTCTAGCTAAACGCTGAAGTGGGATGGGAGTTGAAAGGTCACATGATCATGCACGTGCAGCTCTCCGGAGCTGAGCTAAGCCAGGGACGAGTCGGTCGGGGGGGGGGGGGAGGTGACGAGAAATTTATCATCATCGCCATCCACCAGCAGCCGCACCCTCCTCCACACTCCCCCCGACAAGCTCGCGCCCAACCCCAACGAACCCCCCCCTATCTCGTCCATCTCGATCTCAATCCGACCCTCGAGCTCCCGAAAAAGACAAATCCAGGGCTTCTCTGATTCTACACATACCAACATCCGCCACAATGTTCCGTACAGCAGTCCTCCGTTCCGCGGCCGCCGCTACGCGCGCCATCCGTCCCGCCGTCCAGCAGTCCGCTCCTCTCGCCCGGAGATCCCTCGTCGCGCCCCGTTCTGCCTTCCGCACCGCCGCCCCCAAGGCCATCTCCGTCCGCATGTACTCTTCCGCCACCGGCCTGAACCAGCAGGAGGTCGAGGGTCGCATCATGGCTCTCCTCCAGGGTTTCGACAAGGTCAACGACCCGGCCAACGTATGTCGCTCCCGCCTGCCGTCCCGCTTTCTATTCCTCACCGATGATGGCCACACGATTGGTGTCGCGGATAAATAAGCACCTGGATGAACCCAGAGAAGACGACTACAGAGAGCTGATGCATATGTGCAACGTTTAGATCAAGCCCAACGCTCACTTCGCCAACGACCTTGGCCTCGACAGTTTGGACACCGTCGAGGTTGTCATGGCTATTGAGGAGGAGTTCAGCATTGAGATCCCTGACAAGGATGCCGACACCATCCACTCGAGTATGCTTCCCCTCCCCCGGCCACTGACTAACCCTTGAGATTTTGTACTGACCTCACAATTCCAATAGTCGACAAGGCGGTCGAGTACATCGTTAGCCAGCCTGATGCCCACTAAATCACCGCATAACCCATCCTCCCTCCGCTGAAACCGTTTCCCCTCCCTTCGGCGGTCTGTACAATAGCCTGGCCCCTCCGACATCGAACACGCCACTCGCAACGTTGAGAGAAACGGGGGGGGGACCCATCCGAGGATGCAGCGTCTCCATGTTCTCTCGAGAGTCTCTTTCCATGAGGGGTTTTAAAGGGGGGGTTTCCATTGAGAGAACAGGAGAGGCAAAAGACGGCTTATCGTCGTGGGTTGACGGTTCTCGTTTGGCAGCTCACAGTGCGGCCCCCCTCCCGCCGCGCATAAACGGCATTGCGACATGACCCGGAGTTGGACGTCTCCGGCATATGTTGTCATCTGCCATTGTATTAGTGTATAGATTTTTTGTCGCCCATGTCGGGGTTCCTTGTGAAATGCATCTCTATGAAGCGCTCTGTGAGGAGTTGGCCATTCGGCTCGTAGGTATCTTTTGCACGGCCCCGGGAAACTCCGGAACCTTGAGCTGTTGCGACTACGTACTAAGAGCTCAGCCGGAGCTCGGCAAACATCCACTATCCAATCCGTTGATCGTTACCATCGCCATGGGCCCCGGGCCTCGTTTACGTGTCACGCGTATTGGGGCGATGAACAATCGGCGGCCTCAATGATTTTTGCTTTTGTATATAATGAACGATAATTAGCCGGTGGTATCTGCTTTTCCTCTTCCAGTCGTCTCTAATGTGGTGCCGAGTCACGAGACAAACCAACCCCGTGACTGTGTATGCCAACCCCAAGCCAGATATCTCTTGCTGTTCATTTGTTGCCGACCTCTCCATCCAAGATGTGTCGTAAACAGGCCCCAAAATCAGCCCTCCCTTCCTGTACGATCCTGAAGCCACGGCCTATATGTCCCTAGACGCCATGCTTCCACCAGAATGAAGAGAGAGGTGAGGGGGAAACAATTCGATCCTCCGGTGTTTTGGTAGCGAACGAGAGCAGCGGTAGTATTGTCCATACAATGGCATGAGATCATGCTCTGCCAACCAGCCCGACGCAATATTGAGCCTCCTCCAACAATCCGTGTCCGCGACGGAAAAAAAATCCCAAGATTGAAAAGCCAATCGAAGAAACTCCAATACGAACTCCCTACCCTATTGTATAAGCAGCCACCTCCTTGTAAGCCCCGTCCCTTGTTATGTCCGTTTGATTTTGTTAGACCGGCTGAATAGATTTTTCTTTTTTTTGGTTATCCGTGCCCATGCATGTTGTGAGAGTCGTGGCTGAAATGTGTCGTCGAGTATCGTCAGGGTGTAAAAGTGGAGAGTCGTCGTAAATGGACGTCACCGGAATCGTGACATTACACCATCGCTATGCTTTTCGGTCGCCGGTGATTTGTTTTTCCACGAGCTTTGTTACCATGAAACCCACCCCCCCCATCAGCGCCCGCCTACGGTCTCGACGCTGACGGATGGCTCCCTTTGCTCCTTGGCCAGGCCGGATCCAGACGCAGCACCCTTGTTGGAAAGTGCGTTGGCGTAGCTCCATCCGCCCCCGATGCCGAAGCCGGCCGACCCGCGCTTACGGGCACGTGCCGAGGACTGATCTTCCTCGTCCTCCATGTTGAACACGAAGGCGGGGTCCTCCTCGTCGATCGGGGTCGTGTATCGTCCGGTAACCGATGAGCTGATGGATCCGCTCGATACGTGACGCTCCATGACGCGGTCCCGGTCCTTGCCGATGGGCCCGGCGCCACCGTTGCTCGGAGGGCGGCTGGCGGCTGTCAGGGGGTGCAGGTGTGGGCTGCTGCTCCCGTCGTCGCCCAGGCGCGTTCGCTGGAGTTGCTGGGTCAGGGCCGACATGGGCTCGCTACCAGCACGGGATCCGATGGGTCGCGCCATGGCGCTGCCGTGGCCCATTTCGTTGGAGAGCACCGAGTTCCGGAGAGGGCTTCCGACGTGTCCAAAGGCCGAAGGCCCATGCTTGTGGGTGCCGAGTTCCTCCTCCTTCTGGCGCTGGAACAGCGGGCCCCATCTGCTCGGGCTCGCGCCGCCGATGGGGCTGCCGAACTTGATCGCGTTTTCGCTGCCCGGCTCGCCATCGACAGTGCGCAAGGAGCCACGACGGGCCTTCTCGGTGGGCGTCAGGAGGTCCTGCAAGTTGTGCGGCACGCAATCCTCCTCCAAAAATCCAAAATCGGCCTCCCAGTCATGGTCGACGGCGGTGGTCTTGGGCATGCTCGAGCTCATCATCTTGGGCTTGGCGTATCGGCTCGAGTGCATAGTGCGCTTGCCGAAGTACTCCTCGGGCTGGCTGGGAGGGCTGCTGGAAGCGGTCACGTTGGCCGCTGCGAGATACTCGCTGCCACCAAAGGCAGATGTGTGGAGCATTTTCAGAGTCTCCGAGGTTCGCGAATCCTTGGCGTTGCTCAAGGAGGGCGTGGGAGATTCGATGCCGAACTTGGAGGGCACGGATGAGGGCCACGGAGCGGCGGGGAAGCGGGCGGCGTTGGACATGCCCTGGGAATCGAAGGAGGCGGGTAGCGGCGCATCAAGTACGGAAAGGCCGTTGGCGTTGACGGGAGACAAGGCAAGGCCGAACCTGGATGCGTCGTCGTCGCGGGGTGAGCCGTAGTTGGAGCCGGGGTGGGAATAGGTCGTATCGATGGTGGGCAGGCCATTGTCGAGATCTGGCTGGCCGCCCAACTGGTGCTGCCTCTCATCACCGTACGGGTATGCCGAGGTGTAGGGAGGGACGCCTTCTCGGTAGAGGCCGGATGTCAGGGCGCTCGTCGGGTGGTAGTTGGCAGCGGAAGTCGGGTTGATTCGTCCACCGAGGGCTATCGGAGAGGTGCCGATGGTGACTCCGTTCTTGCCGTAGTTGATGCGTCGACCGTCGGGTAGAACGTGAATGTTTGCGCATTTCGGACCGAATTTGCAATTGCCCTGCAAGGAAAGAAAGACCAATTGTTAGCGCTCGAGATGGGAGTCGGGGGGGTTGAAAGGCATCGGGAATGATGCCGAGAGTCGGGCATGGGTACAAAGGCGGAGGCGGCGGCGGCGGCGGCATGGTCCGTGTAGCCGAGGGGTAGAACAACCGAGATGAGGGGTTGAATATGGCAAAGAGAGGGGGGAGGGGGTTCAAGGCAAACATTGCGATGTTGAAGAGGATGGGTGAAGATGGGAGCAACGTACCTTGGCAAAGTACTTGCAAATGTTCTCGGCCGCGGCACCAAGATCGTGGCTAAAGGGGCAAGCATTGCCAGCTTGACAGGCGCCTTGTCGGAAGAATTTACAGGGAACGTGGGATGTGTCTGTTGTGCGAGGAGACGGATCAGCCCATGAACTGAAAGCGTAGCGTAGCAGGAAGCCGAGCAGGAGCAGAAATGACAAGTGGGAAAGCAGAGGCAGAAGGAAGTACAGCCGAGCCCGAGGTCGGTCAAGAACGGGGACGACGGACGCTGTGCGACGTGTCGCAGCCGACGTTACATGTGGCCGCCGGCGATGATGGCGACGAGGCCAAGCAGTGTGCCATTGGATCGGAACAGAGGGCATCGCCAACAGCGCAAGGGTAAGGGGCGGACAGCGGGCAGCGGGCAAGGAGACGAGGAGGCCGAACAAGGACGAAGACGAAGACGAAGCGACAGAAGCCAACAACAACAGGGTGACGTACTGGGTGGACTCCGCGGACCGTCGAATCTGGCGGCCGAGGCGGAGGCGGAGGCGGAGGCAGTGGATGCGGTGGAGGGCATCGGACTCATGATGGGACTCGGGTGACCATTATGGTTCTGGTTCTGAATGTTGACGCTGCCACTGCGCATGTGGCGATATTCAGGGCCGTTTGTTGAAGGCATTTTGAGCCGGAAA
>PJEX01000426.1:8570-37068 GCA_005350895.1 Colletotrichum tanaceti | reverse complement strand
ACCCCCCCCCCCCCCCCCCCTGCTTCCTTCTTTTAAGCTGCGTCTAGTCTGTCAGTAAGGTACCTAGACTAACGCCCCCACCTATTATTCTATCCTCAGTGCCTACCATCAAGGTATGAACATGTACCAACCAAGCAAGACGGACAATGAAATGTACTGACTGACGTGGATGGGTTTTCAGTCCTCTCTTCAGGTTCTGCGATTGTGGTCTCGCCGGTGACCGTAAAGTGCTCAATTGCCGATGCACTGACGGCACGGGCACAAAGAGACCCACCTCTATCGACCTCGGTAAGCAGGACGAGCACCGTACTGCAGTAGGAAATTGCCTAGACGCTGACATTTTTAACAAGACTCATGCTTGTCCAATAATGATAGGGACCTCGAATGCTGATAAGTACATGTCATTCACTGTTGGACGGAATCGGCATAAATGTCGAATCCTCGAAAGACGCGCGTCGCGCCCTGGCGGCCCTTGTAGTATTTGACTTGGGGTTTTTTTATGTATATTTTATTTTAATGGTTTTGTTAGCGCGATAGAACAACAACAAAAAACAGGAACTTGCACATCCCACGAGATATCCAACATTTCCAACAGCGACTTGTGTTTGTGTGTGTGTGTGTGTGTGTGGATAAAAAACCATCCATCCGGCAATTCGAACGAGCAAACCGAGTAGAATCGGAACGTTGCAACGGTTGGTAGAACGGCCTGGGGTCCGACTGTGAGTACTGAGGGCCCTGCCTGGACCGAGTCGCTCGACGAGGACGGCCGGCCCAATGAGAGAGAGAGAGAGAGAGAGAGAGAGAGAGCACGAGGTTCTGCGGCGCGCTGTCCGGGGCGATCCGCAAGGGCGTCTGCTCCGAAATTTGGCCGCGACGACATCACGAGACGATACCACGAGACAATGACACAAGCGACATAGTACCAACACGTGGATGAGAGATCATATACAGGAGGCTATGTATCTACGTAAAAGACTCCGCGAGATCCGTTATCCGACAATGTTTTTTCTTACGTGTCGTCCCAAATACCCAAAAAAATTCGTCTTCAATTTCTCCATTACACTTTGATCATCTGTAATTCGTACATGACATATTTGCTAGATACCCAAACCACACCACATGGGAGGGATCATGATGGTGATGATGATGATGGTGGGATGGGGGCCTTCTTTTATCTTTTAATTCATTTCTTTACAGACGAGAGCCGTGGACGACCTTGACGTCGACGGCGAGCTCGCGGCCGTTGTCATTGAGGACGAGGACGCGGACGCTGCCGCGGCCCGACTCGAAGGCGTTGTTGAGGCGGGACCAGAGGTTGGACTGGTCAATGACGGGCAGACCCTGCTTGACGTCGCCCGTCTCGGTCATGGCGGTGACCTGGCCGTCGGCAAGGTCAAGAACGCGGTACTGCTTGAAGACGGGGCCGAGCATGGTCTGGACGACGACGCTGGGGGCGGGGTTGGCGATGAAGGACGACTCCTCGTGGAGCTGCTTAGTGAAGAGGTCGACACCGAGGTAGCGGTACTGGCCGGTGGCGGCCGAGGTGGAGATCTTGATGACCTGGCAGGGGCGGCCCTGGAGCATCAAGAAGTCGCCGAGGCGGATGTGGTGGCAGGGGATGGTGACGGTGTTGGGGATGTTGGGGGCACCGCCGGTGGAGGCCGAGGGCTGGCGGCGGGCCGAGGTGGAGGAGCGGACCTCCGAGACCTCGTAGCGGTCGTGGCCTTTATGATGATGAGGATGAGCAATCTTGTCAGCCAGCTTATGCAGGCCTTGGCGGAAAGAGTGGTAGTGGCCTGGTGGTGCAAGCACCTTTCAGTGTCGATCCATATGAAATGGGGGGACGAACTGCACGCGCAACCAAAACACCCCCACAGACACACAAGTACGAGCCAAAGCAAACAAGAGACACTGCACGTTGGGTGGGAGGAGGAGGAGGGAGGAGAGGGGAGAAGGGGGGATTCAAGGCTTACCGTCGTCGTCGTAGTAACCCATCTTGGACTTGTGTTGGGGGCGTGAGAGGCGAGCGGGCTCGATGGTCTCTTCGGTAACCTTTACGGTTTCCTTGTACTGAGGGCGGGGGCGCTCAGCTTGGGCGTCGACGGAGTATTCGTCGACGTGAGAGTGAGAGTGGTGGTGGTGGTGGTGATGAGCAGGAAAGTGCTCAACGGTGACTTCCTCGCGGTGGTAGGTAGGCTGGAAGCGTTGACGGTACTGGCGTTCGATCTTATCAATGGGATTTACCAGGTGCTCGTGGTGACGGGTGTCGATCTCAACACGAGTGTCGTGGTGGTGGATGCGAGTGTCGTGGAACTCTTGAGTGGTTTGCTGGACGGGAGGAGGAGGAGGGGCAGGGCTGGAATGAAGGAAAAGAAGAGAGAGGTCAGTTCATGTTTTGATGGGGGGCGTGAGCTTGATGGGGAAGCTTTTTCGGCCGTGTTGACATGTTTGACGTGACATGCGGTTACTTGGCCAACTATGGACTAGGGACCGGGGACTAGGGACAAGGGGCCGGCCGGGGAGGAGGCGTCCAGGGTCCATGACTGGCGGCTCGTAACGGGCAAGGAGGGGGGGATTTTGGCGAAAGACCGGGGGGGGGCTGAGCTCAGATGGTGGTCCCGAAGCCGGGGGGTAGAAGGGTAGGGGTGGGGGGAGGCAGAAGAGGAGGAGGAGGATAGAGGGAGACAGAGAGAGAGAGTTGGGTTGCCAAGAGGAGGCGGAGGACGGGGGAGGGATGGGAGGCGGTGACGCGTGTGGGTTTGTGTGTTGTTTGTTGTGTTGTGTTGTTGTTGTTCTGGGGTTGCATGGGAGGGTATGAGGGAGGGGGTTGGGGTTGGGCTGGATGAATCGATCGATGCCATGCCATGCCATCCGTGTGTGTGTGTGTGTGTTGTTGCTGCCCAGGACATATCTGATGATTCCCGGCCACACACGGACCACGGTAAAGAGATAGAGAGAGCGAGAAGAAAGAAGCAAAGAAATCAGGTTAACATACCGGTACTCCTCACGGTAGTGGTGGGACTCGTGGTGGACACCGGGACGGTGGTAATGTTCTTCGATACGGACCTCTTCTTCGCTGAAGCGCTGTTCTTTCCGGGGAGGGAGAGGGAGCTGCTGTTCGGCGGCGGTGGCAGTGAAGGAAGAGTATTGACCTTCCCGTCCGGGCTTCTTCTCAGGGAGCTTGATCTCAAGCTCTTCGTGAGTCTGAGTGACGGTCTGGGTCTGGGTTTGTGTCTCACTCTCCTTGTAGGTGGAGGGAAAGACGCTAAAGGGGACGGGGATACGGGCTTCAAAATCCAGATTGACGGCCTTGAGGTCGCAGAGAGGAGAATCTTCTAAGCGTTCCCGGAGCAAGGAAGGCAAAGAAGAGTATCCTCTTGCTTCGTTTTCCTAAAAAAACAAAGGGGAAGGGAAAGGTGGAAGAAGCCGGTCGTTGAACTGACGCGCGCTTCTTGTGCTTTTCTCTTCTCTTTTGGATTTGGAGGAAAGGGGGTGATGGACGGTGGGCGGCTTGAGCGGACGAGGGAGGGAACGCTGAGGGCGGAACTGAAGCTTTGAAGATGGATGGAGAGGGAAGAAGGAGGGAGAAGAGGGTCGGTGAAGATGTGCGATGCGGATTGGGTTTTGAAGACGGGGGGGCTGGGGGGTGTGTGGGTGTGGGTGAGGAGACGGCTGATGGTTGGATTGGATGGATGAGTAGCAGCAGCGCAGCGAGATGCAAAAGACGACGGTTACGAGCGTTGCCAGGGCAAGGGGGTGTGGTGGTGGTGGTGGTGGTGGTGGTGGTGAGTGAATGAATGTTGTGACTTGCGAGTACGGATAGCCCGTCCTGTATCCCTACGATAGGTATCCGTATGTTGACTGGCGTTGATGTGGGTGGGACTGAGACCGGGATATTGGGTGGATGTGAGCTGTTTCGTGTTCCTGGGAGGGAGTAGAAGAAGAATCTGGCTTGTCTTGGTGAGAGAAAAGAGAAAAAGAAGCGATGTTGTTGTGCGTTGTTGCCGGATGCTCTGCTCGCTCACTGTGTGTGTGTGTGGGAATGTTTACATTGGCTTCCGCCCGCCGCAGAAGTGGATATTTCCATTGTTTATTTCGTCCCGAAAAAGACTAGTTTGGGGATGCAGGTGGAGATTGCACATGGGTGGAAGCTCCTGCTCTGCAGTCTGCCCTGAGAAGCTTTCGATTCCGATGTTGTATTCGTAGCGAAGCCTTGCATCTGAGGTCTCCAAAGTCAGGCACCATTTCTGTGGCGCGGCAGGTACGGATACAGGTACACTTTTCCATGGTCCCACTTTGATGCGACCTGGCTGCCCTGTCTGGGCCGCTAGCCGAGGGACGAGCTACGTACCTAGGTACCTTTCCATTTCTGTCCTCCAGCCAGTGTGTCTCGGTGTCCCCTCTCCTCTCCTCTCCTCTGGCCTGTCCTCTGGCCTGTCCTCGCTGCTCTCTCGAATTCGACGAGAGAAGCGCAGAACCGCGACTGACCACGTCAAATTGATAACCCGACCGCTTTGATACGCCAACGCCGCCAATCCCGATGAATTCCTCGTTCCAACGCACCATATCCCAAGACAGGCAAGAGGCTGCCTGTCAAGCTGTCACCTTCGGCGGGAGGCGTAACGACGGGCTGCTCCCACAGACCTAGCAGTGCTAGCACGCACGCTCACACACCTCAGCTGCTTAGCGCCGTAAGCGTACATGGCAGCTCCAACTTCCAAGCCGATTGCGCAAGCTCTCTGACAGCGGGGGGAACTGCTGGACCGACCGCCCAACCTCCTGTTCCTGGGTCCTTCCCTCCCTCGAAGCCAAGATCACAACGACCGTGGTTCATCGGCAACTGAAAAACCCGTGTTGCGCTCGCCGGGCTGGCCCTGACACAACACGAACATGAGGAAGAGACTGGGACCGAAAATAAGGGACCCTCGGATTCTTGCAACCCCCCAGGAGGACGAACCTGCGACTCTCCCGTGTCACTGTCCAGTGTCTCGCCCATTCAGATGCCGCCGTGGGCGCCACAAGCCCTAGCTTGAGCCTTCCCGCCAATCAGTGGACCGCCACTCGCCTTCGAAAGCTCGACCACGAGGCGAGGCTCAGGCACTAATGAACAAGACGGCCACGCAGCGTTGACGCCTGTCGCGCACTGAGCCAGACTAAAATAATCCGATTGCTCACACCTCTCTCTGTGCGAGCTCGAACTCGCTTGTCACATTTAGCAGCTTGTTGACACACAATACTCCGTACACAAATGAGACCTGGAGGCTGGGTGGCTGGGGGAGGAGGATCTTCGTTTCGACCACGGCCCAAATGCCCACTATCGACTGTCTGCATGGTCCGGACAGCGCCTGGCCGCAGCCGCCCTCAAACTCAATTGGCCAGTCTTGGTCTCTTGGAGCTTCCCCAACCACCTTCAGCTTCCATCGCTCTCCCCGACCCTTTTTTTGCTTCCAGGGTTTTCCAGGCGGACGGCTGCTGATGGCTGATGAGTCCATGGCGAGAATCAGCTATCGACCACTTCTCGCAGCGATACGGGGACCGAATAATGGGTCGTTTCCATCGTGGATCCCCTCCATTGGACTGTCGGTCTGCAGCCGCCGGACATCTCATGCAAGTCCACCGTCGCACATGCAAAGCGAGGCTGGCTGGCAGCTTGCTTTTTCCTGCGAGAGTGGGAGACAAGTCGACGACCGCCGACGTGGCCAAGGCAGCGTACCCTGCTTCTGGGTACGTCGCGGATCCCGCCCGCAGCGCCCGAGTGGGGTTCCTCGCCAAGACGCCGCAGATGGATCTCGACAGCAGCCCAGCAGCCGTATCCCCCCCCATGTCCCTTTAAACTTACCTGTGCGGAGTACGGATACTACGTACCCGTAGTAAATCCATCCAGAGTCGTGGAGCAACGTCTCCGACCCAGATTTGCCCTCTATCACAAATTCAGGCGGCTGGGGGGGAGGTTGGAGTTGTTGATAACTGTCACCCTCCCACTCCGACCCGGATCTTGATTTGACTGCAGTCTGGAATGAGACACGATGATCTCTCAATGCTTTCCAATGATACCGGACCAGACCAGACGAACCGCCCGGGACATACGGGAGCTCCCTTGGAGGGCTTGGAGATGCCGTGACGACCAGCCAACCCCGGTCATGCACTAACCGTATGGGGAAATCACCTCTTCGGCACTGGACGGCCGTCGCTCTCCGTCGCCGGCGGGATCGCTGAGAGAGTTGAGAACCCGTTTGTGTTATTGGATCACATGAAAGCTAGCTTTCGTCGCATCCAATTTGTTGCTCAATGCTCCGTGCTGTTGCCAGTTCAACGAGCACGTTTGGCGGCTTGCAGAGAAGGTGAGTTTTCGAATTCGGACGAGTAATAGCGAGAATAAGGAATCCCAATTACAGTTGGAAGCGGAGTGTGGTATGGGCGGGTCAACTATTGACATTCACATGTCTTGGGGGCTTCTCTCGTTTGGGACTGTTGACCCCCATCGTCGCGATGCAATTGATCCCCGATGGTGTGAATCCGGACCCAGAAGCAATGGAAGTCTCTGTGCGACCCCCGAAGCATTTCTTCAGTCAGACACCAGCAGTTGGATAGTGCAATTGTCCCACCCAAACCTAGGCCAAACTTCGAGATACCTCCCAGATTATTCGATGGTCGAGGTCCCGCGAATCATTCAATCGTACATCTTAAATTTGGTAGGAAGCCCATGCAGCAAAACACCAAGGGCAAAATCAGTCGATTGACAACTTGACGATGTCCTCGTCCGACGACCACCTACGTAAGTAGGTATGCACCTCAAGTCGCATTGGCTGGGTTTTCCATTAGTCATTAAATTTGGAGTTGTTAGTCGGTCTTGTTAGCGTCGCTTGAGCTCGAAGCTCGCCCGTAGGTACCTATCCGTACCTAGAAAGTAGGAAATACACTGGAACCGCAAGTCTCTGATGGAGCTTGAAATGTGGCGCCACAAGCTCGGTGTGCGTCACTAATAGTTCGAGACACTTGCTGAAAGGCCTAAGCAAGCAATTGCAGAGCTTTTCAGCACCCAAAAGAGTCATTACATAGAGAGGAAACATCTTGTCTGTACTCTGTACTTTTCTAAGTTCTGAGCAATTTGTAACCCCTTGAAAAGACGCGCATTTGACAACGACCGCTGCCAGAAGTGCCGGAATCTACGGATACAGACTACAGCTAGAAAATAGTGCACGTGACGTCATTGTGGCGCCCCCCACATTTCCAAAAGCTCTTCAGCCACACGACGATTGCCCCGCGATCGTTCATTCGCATCACAGATTCTGCCCCTCAGTTAGTTGATTCACTTCTACTACTGTACGAAACGAAAGCCCGCCTTACCTAGACAGAACTGGCGCATACCTGTAACCGATATATACCTTTCTTTCCACTGCTCAGGCAAGCCCTACTAGCAGTCATGAAGCAGCGTTTCTCCTCCATCGACGTCAAGGTCATCGCCCACGAGCTCCAAGAGAGCCTCACCACCTTGCGACTGGCCAACGTCTACGATCTCTCCTCCAAGATCCTGCTGCTCAAGTTTGCGAAGCCCGAGAACAAGAAGCAGCTCATTGTCGACTCGGGCTTCCGATGTCACCTCACCGATTTCACGCGTACGACCGCCGCCGCGCCCTCGGCCTTTGTCACCCGCCTGCGCAAGTTTCTGAAGACGAGGCGTTTGACGTCCGTTAGGCAGATCGGAACGGACCGGATTCTGGAGTTCCAGTTCAGCGACGGCCAGTACCGTCTCTTCCTCGAGTTTTTCGCCGTGAGCAAAGCCCATTCCCGTTGTGCCGGGAGCCCTGGGCCACGTCACTGACCACTCTCGTTGTGCACAGAGCGGAAACGTAATCTTGACCGATGCCGACCTCAAGATCCTTACCCTGTTGCGAAACGTCTCTGAAGGCGAGGGCCAGGAACCGCAAAGAGTCGGCATGAACTACACCTTGGAAAACAGACAAAACTACAACGGCGTCCCGGATCTGACAAAGGAGAGAGTAAGGGCCGCGCTGGAATCGTCCGTCAGCAAGACCTCGGTAGCTGCCACGGCAGGGAAGAAGATCAAGGTGAAGCCGGGAGAGGAACTGAGGCGCAGCTTGGCGATGAACATCACCGAGCTACCTCCGATTTTGGTGGACCACTCGTTCCAGCTTACTGGTTTCGACGGGAAAAGGAAGCCGGCCGACATCCTCCAAGACGAGTCGCTGCTGGACGCGCTCCTGAAGGCTTTGACTCAGGCACGAAGCATTGTGGAGGATGCGATGAGCTCTTCGACGGCCAAGGGATACATCTTTGCCAAGTACCGATCGAATCCGGATCACGCGTCCGAGGCCGCACCTCCAGCAGCCAAGGACGAGGACCAGGAAACGAAGAGGTCGGATCTTCTCTATGACGACTTCCACCCGTTTCTGCCCAATAAGTTCGCCAACGACCCCACCGTCAAGGTTCTCGAGTTTGATGGCTACAACAAGACCGTGGACGAGTTCTTCTCCTCTCTAGAGGGCCAAAAGCTCGAATCAAAACTCACGGAACGAGAGGCTGCGGCGCGGAGAAAGCTTGATGCTGCCAGGTCGGACCAGGAGAAGCGCATCGAGGGCCTGCGTGGAGCGCAGTCCATCAACGTGCAGAAGGCCACGGCGATCGAAGCAAACGTGGAGCGTGTCCAAGAAGCGATGGACGCCGTCAATGGTCTCCTCCAGCAGGGCATGGACTGGGTCGACATCAGCAAGCTCATCGAGCGCGAGCAGAAGCGCCGCAACCCCGTCGCGGAGATCATCAAGCTGCCGCTCAACCTGGCCGAAAACAAAGTCACCCTGTTGCTGGGGGAGGAAGAAGACATCGAAGACGACGAATCGAACTACGAGACGGATTCGGACGCCTCGGACAGCGAGGACGAGGAGTCGGGCAACAACAGCAACAACAAACAGAAGAACGACAAGCAGCTGGAGATCGAGGTCGACATCAGCCTGTCGCCCTGGGCGAACTCGAGAGGATACCACGAGCAGAAGCGAAGCGCCGCCAAAAAGGCGGAGAAGACGGTGCAGCAGTCTCAGATGGCGCTGAAGAACGCCGAGCAGAAGATCCAGGCGGAACTGAAGAAGGGCCTGAAGACGGAGAAGGCTGTTCTGCAGCCCATCCGGAAGCAGAGCTGGTTCGAAAAGTTTATCTGGTTCGTCTCATCCGACGGCTACCTGGTCCTCGGCGGCAAGGATGCGCAGCAAAACGAGATGCTGTACAAGCGCTACCTCCGAAAGGGTGACGTCTACGTCCACGCCGACATGCACGGTGCCGCGACGGTCATCATCAAGAACAGCCCGAGCACCCCCGACGCGCCGATCCCCCCTTCGACGCTGGCGCAGGCCGGTACGCTTGCCGTGTGCAGCTCGAGCGCCTGGGACTCCAAGGCCGGCATGGGCGCCTGGTGGGTCAGCGCCGACCAGATCTCCAAGTCTGCGCCGACCGGGGAGTATCTCCCGACCGGAAGCTTCATGGTCCGCGGCCAGAAGAACTTCCTGCCCCCGGCGCAGCTCCTGCTCGGCATCGGGATCATGTTCAAGATCAGCGAGGAGAGCAAGGCCAGGCACGTGAAGCACAGGCTGTACGACGGCGCTGGCCTCCAAGCCCCGTCTGCCGACAAGGGGCCCGAGGAGTCCGCGGCGGATGCTGCTCAGGCTCGAGACGAAGACCCGGACGATGCGTCTGACATTGGCTCCGAGAACAACGACGAGGATGAGGACCCCCGAGACAACCCTCTTCAGAATCTCGGACACGACGGACAAGATGGTTCGGAAGAACAGAACGTGGCTTCTGGAGAGTCTCTTGTCGAGGAGATGGAAAAGCTCAAGCTCGAGGATGGCAAGACGGCAGACGATTCCGCCAACGAAGAAACCAAGCCAACCGAGAATGGCAACAACGATGACGACGACGAGGGGGAGCAGCAGCAGCAGGAAGAGGAGGAGGAGGAGGAGGAGGAGGAGGATGAGGATGATGAGGATGAAGCCGGAGACAGTGATCAGGCTGTCACGGGACAGACATCGACGCCGACAGAGTCGGCTGGCGGGCCCAGCTCCAAGGCCAGCGCCGCCGCGAATGACAAGCAGCGGCCGGCCAAGAGAGGGCAGAAGAGCAAGGCCAAGAAGCTGGCGGCCAAGTACAAAGACCAAGACGAAGAGGACAGGGCGGCGGCCGAGGCGCTGTACGGCTCCGCGCGCGGCAAGCAGAGGGCGGAGGCGGAGGCGCAGAGCAAGGCGGAGCGAGAGGCGCAGCTGGCGTTCCAGAAGGAGCGGCGGCGGGCGCAGCACGCACGGCAGCAGAAGGAGACGGCGGAGCACGAGGAGGTGCGGCGGCTGATGAACGAGGAAGGGGTGGAGGTGCTGGACGCGGAGGAGCTGGGCAAGATGACGCTGCTTGACGCGCTGGTGGGCACGCCGCTGGCGGGGGACGAGATCCTGGAGGCGGTGCCCGTGTGCGCGCCGTGGAGCGCCATGGGCAAGTTCAAGTACAAGGCCAAGCTGCAGCCGGGCGCGGTGAAGAAGGGCAAGGCGGTCAAGGAGGTGTTTGAGCGGTGGAAGGCTGACTCGTCGCGCAAGGGCGCGCTCGACGAGCGGTCGCAGGATCGGGAGAAGATGTGGCCGCGGGAGGTGGAGCTCATTAAGGCGCTCAAGGCCGAAGAGTCCATCAACGTCGTGCCTGTCGGGAAGGTCAGGGTGATGATGGCCGGCGGGGGTGGCGGCGGGGGTGGTGGTGGCGGCGGCGCCAAGGGGCAGCAGGGCAAGGGCGGACGGGGCGGCCGGGGGTCCAAGAAGAAGTGAGGAGACAGCATGAAGCGACGAGACAGCATGAAGCGAGACGAGGTTGTAGACGTGCATTGTATATCTAGCTACCTTGGGTATATAGAGATGAAATCGCTTCTGATACATTAGACGCCCTCCTGACCACGAAAATGCAAAAGCGACCCTGTCTCACGAGGGTAACAACAACAAACAACCCTCGTCTCGCCGAGAGCCCCCGTGCTCTAATAACGCCTCTTCCTCGCCATCTCAAAGGCTTTGAGCACGTCCAGCCTCTGGTTCTCCGAGGTCCAGTCGAGCACGACGTCCCCGCACCGGCCGGCGCGGGCCTCATCCTCCGTGGCCCAGACAAAGGCCTCGTGCTCCTCAGGGTCGACGACGACTACGACCTCGGCCTCGGCTTCGACCTCGACCTCGACGAGGTACGTGTACTTGCGCCAGGCGTCGCGGCGCCCGGCGACAACCTCGGCGCGCGGGTCCGCCTCGACCGACTCCGCGATACCCACGCCGCGGCCCCCCGGCAGACACCACGCCTGGTCCCCCGGCACGGCGGTCGCGGGGGCGCTGTCGCCGGCGCCGTCCCACTGGTAGGCGCCGACGAGGGCGGCGAACCGGGCGGCGCGCAGGCCCGTCTCCTCCCAGAGCTCGCGGGCGGCGGCGGCGAGGGCGTCGCCGTCGCGGGGCTCGGCGGCGCCGCCGGGGAGTTCCCAGCGGTGGGGGAGAGCCTTTTCCAGGGCGGAGCGCTGGAGGAGGAGGACCCTGGGGGGGATGATGATGATGTTGCTGTTGTTGTTGTTGTTGTTGCCGTTGTTCGCGGATGAGGAGGTGGAGATGACGGCGGCGCCGACGCAGAGGCGGTGGTTGTGGCGGACCTGCGAGGCGGCGGCGGAGGGGGTATAGGGGTGGAAGCGGAGGGTGTAGGGGAGGACGGAGGGGGCCGTCGTGTAGGATAAGGGAGGGGAGGGTGGTGCGGGCGGCATTTTGGCGGGTGGTTCGGGTGCGGTGGTTTCCGGACGGGGGGTGGGGATTTGTTGCTGACTTGGCGGTTTCAGTGTAGGTGCTGTTTTGTATGTGTTTTTTTGCTTAGAGACGTGATGAAGGAGACTGGGTTCGATTATGAATGCGCAACGAAGGCCGTTTGCCGTTTGCTTTGTAGGGGACGGGTGCCTGGACTGAGAAGGGGGGTTTGGGTGTGCCTTGTTGTCGTGTGTGTGTTGACTCGGATGCCTAGAGGTCGGAATGTCAGACTCGGGCGGAATTGGGGCCGGGGTTCCGAAAGACGGAGGAAGGCGGGGGTCAGATCGGTCAAATGCGGGGGTGAGTCAACTCGCCGATGTGGACCCCCCGAGTTTCGGAGCGGGGGCGGAGATGGCCGAGGAGGGCTACCTGACTTAATGCTTCTGAGGGGACGGCTTTGTTTTTTTTTTTGAAATGAACCCCCGCTCCCCGTTATGAGTTCTTTGAGTCGTATATAGCACGTCTTTCTTTCACTCCGCGAGGGGATGGAAGCTTGAGGGTGGTGATGGTCGAGGGTATTTCTCCTCGACCCAGTTTCACTCGCCCTGACTCTCATCCCCGCTGCCATCCGGTCCCCCCTCGTCGGCCGAGCTGCCGCCGTCACCGTCACCGTCGCCGTCACTGTCACCGTCCCGATCCTCCTGTGGTTTGCGCCTGCAAGTGTGGCGGAACTCGTACTCGTTCTCGGTCGCGCGCTGGCACGCGGCGACCTCCTGGCGGTCGTCCGTGTACCTGTACTCGTACTTGTACTCGCCGTCGTACGTGTAGAGGGTCTCGCGCTCGAAGACGGCGCCGTCCTTGACCTCGAAGACGTAGCCGCAGTCGTCGTGGTAGATGTAGATGTGGTCGGGCTCGTCTGCGTCTTCGTTCTGGTCGTCCGCGTCGCTGGTGTTGTCTTGATCTTTTTCTTCATCGTCGCCTTCTTCATCGTCTTCTTCTTCATCGTCTTCTTCTTCATCGTCGCCTTCTTCATCGTCGCCTTCTTCATCGTCGCCTTCTTCGTCGTCGTCTTCTTCATCGTTATCATCGCCCTCGTCATCCGCATCGCCTTCTTCATCGTTATCATCGCCCTCGTCATCCTCATCGCCTTCTTCATCGTTATCATCGCCCTCGTCATCCTCATCACCATCATCCCAATCACTCCCTTCCCAATCACTCCCCTCCCAGTCATCCTCATCCTCATCCGCATGCTGATGCTCTTCCGGAAACACCCACATGTGCGCCTGGTCGATCGCCCAGCCCATGGTGGGGTGACGGACCGCAACATGCAGGGTGAAGAAACCAACGAGAAACGGCAAGCGACGCACCGGGCCAGGGAGGCCGTCCGGGAGCTCCACGCCGCTTCGGATACACCAGCATTGAAGGCTGCCGGCCGCTTCCGCTATCAGCGCAAGGGTCACGCTGATTGCCAACTGAATCGATAGCTCCCAAAGGAAGAAGCGGGCCCTGTACGCCCAGATCCTGAAGGCTGTCAGCTCGTCGGCTTCGGCCTCGACGGCCTCGACGGCTTCGACGGCCTCGACGGCCTCCGCCACATCGCGGCGTAGGTAGCCGTCGAACGTGCACCCAAGCTCGCGAACGACGAGAATCAGGGCCACGTAGTGGCCGAAGGTGGTATACGCGGAGAACCAACCGGCGGCCGGCCCGGCCTCGCAGAAGAAGGCGGGGTCGGTCTCGGCGAGGGAGCGCCACTCGCGCATCCCCTTGCGCTCGAAGTCGAGCCAGTTGGCGGCGGTGCGGGCGAGGGCGGCGAAAACGTCCCAGGTCGCCACGTAGCGCTCGCTCGGGATCGGCTGCGCGGGGGATCGCCAGAAGTCGAGTGGGAAGACGAGGAAGGCGAGGCCCACGTGGAAGGCGAGCGCGGGGCCCGACTGGGCGGCGGCGTGCAGGAGCTTCGAGGCGACCTCGGCGTCGGCGAAGCCGGCGGTCGCGAGCAGGCCGAACAGCCAGGGGTTCCTCACGACGCCGGTGCGCCTCCTCCCGAGCCAGACCAGAAAGGCCGTCTGGAGGAGGACGTCGCGGAAGAAGAGCTCACGGAAGAGGAGAATGCACGCCTGCGCGCTGAGATAGCTGCCTACGTCGTGCCAGACGTCCTGGAGCCCGCTTGGCGGCCGTTGGCGGTGGAGGTCTCGTTCCCGTCTCCAGTCGTGGAGAAGGGCGTCGATGTCCATCGAAGCGAGCGGTTGAAGAAGAGTCGTGAGGTGAACGATACACACAAGGTGATGATTGCGGAAGAGCTAATGATAGTTGAAGCGGTGGTGATGTAATAGAACCTGGGCATCTATCTATCTGGTTGTTCGAAAGAGTGTGCCTCGTGGTTTGTCAGTGTTTGACCAAACGCATTCATGTCAGTGATTTTCCCATGACGGGTATCCATTCTTATACATGTCATGATATACACCCGTGAGGAAGATACGTTGTGTCATCCGTGGTTTAAGTGACTTATACTCGGAACGGTTGTGGTCCTGCCCGCAGGGTCTGCGAACTCTCATTTCACGATCCCAGGTTTCTCTCAACTTTGTGTGTAAAAGTAGGTGCCGCGAGCCAGAAGAACCAGAGCAACAGAACTTTGATCAGGAAAACGACCGAAGGGAAAGGATCATGCTTAAACAGATGATATCTGGGGGTGTTTCCATCCATATTGAAGACCGTCCGACTTGTGGTTGAAGAGAGAGATGTTTCTCAAGGTGTAAGTCGAATGGTAGAGGGCACTGCCAGCCGGCTGGCGGGCCGCGGGTGCACAGTCGGCGCCAGATGGCAGCAGGGACAAGACAGGACATAGGTACTCAACAGTCACAGTTGGTGATAGAACCTCACTTCAACACAACACAACAGTCACACCCACATCCGTCTCCGACCACTGCAAACACATCGCCACCAGCTCAAACGTCAGCCAGCGATACGCACCAAGTCAACTCCCCTTCCACTTACAAGGTTGTGCGCATCATCCCAACTTGGTCACTTCGTCACAACGATTCCATCACAAGCTTGCTCGAACTCTTCAACGTTGCAATCACCACATATCCACTCTCTGCCGGCCACGGAAAGAAACCTCGTGAGCAAGCAGTCTCTCGAGAACAAACAGTCTCTCGACGCATCCCACCCATCGCTCAGAGCAAGGCTTCCTCGCTTTACTCGCTCGGGAAGTCAAATAGGCCAGCGCTTAAGACCCGAACCAGCGGTGCGTCGGTCGGCCCCGTCCGAGACGTCAAATTAAGGGATGCCTCTACTCTAGCCTGCGTCATGAAGCAGCGAGCCGGGCGAACGAATTGGTCAAGAACCTTTCTTCCCGCCCCGCCGGAGAGAAACTCGACCGCGTGCGTCCGATGCCAGACTATTGGGTTAATTTGGCTCTCGTTCGCGTCGGCTCTTGCTTTCGAGTGAGTCAGGCTCAAAACGTACAGTCACCGGCGTGTTTGTTCCGTACTCTACAGCTCTTTCGAGATGGACGTCTCTTGAACCACCCTGTCTTGCGTACCCATGTATGATGCCGCATCGAGCAGCTACAGAGCAAGTGGCCGCCGCCCACAGACGGTACCGAGGCAGTGGAACGTGTCGTGTCACCATCTCGGCCAACTCCAATTTACCAGCAGCATCAGCAGCATCAGCAGCATCAGCAGCATCAGCAGCAGCATCAGCAGCTCGCCAACCTCGTCCCCGGTGCCCGTCTCATCCTCGTATACTTCCCCCTCCGGCCCTCTTACCACGTCTGCCCCGGTAGCCACGATAACGACCTTTTCCGCGCCTCCGCTCGTGACCTCCTGCAACCGGCCGACGGCGGCACAGTGGTACACGAACGGCTGCACAATGTCGGGCGTCGCGACGGCGACGACGTCCCTGCTCGCCGTGGCGACGGGCATCGCACCCAACGCCGCCGGCGACTTCAACTTTGAGCCCGCCTACCAGCGCTGCGCCAGCATCTGCGCGGGCATCGCCGGGTGTCAGGGGTACGCCCTGGACCGGAGCAACACCACGAGCTGGAACTGCAACTTCCACAACATGGCGATCCAGCCGTACCTCGGCAGGCAGCAGTTCACGGTCGACAACCGCGGGGTCGTGTGGATGAGCATGCTCTGCTACGACTGTCCCGTCCCCGGCCCGTGGCCTCCTGTCGCCCCGTCGTCGTCCTCATCGGTAGCGGCGATGACGAGCGCGACACCCTCGTCCTCGACCTCGACCTCGACCGCGTTCTCCATCCAAGGCTACTCCCAGACCACGTCCCCGGCGTCAGCTTCCACGTCCGCATCCGCCATCCCATCCACCTGCACGCGCGCCGTCTCGCCGCCCGCAAGCGCCGCCTGCGCCGTCAGGGGCTTCCGCCAACCCGCGGGCCAAGTGGCGGAGACGCATGTCTACACGCAGGCCGACTGCGCCGCGTATTGTCTCACCACGGGGGCGGCGGCGGCGGCGGCGGTCTGCAAGAGCTACGCGTGGATCCCGGCAACGGGATGGTGCGGCGTGTACTCGCTCGACGTCTGGACGGCCATCGGCGACGACGCCGTCGCGGGACGGGCGTACAGGGACTACGTCCTGGACGAGCCCGGATGTTTCGCGTGTCCCGAGGGCGTGGCTGTGAAGTATCTGCCGTCGTAGTATGGATGGACGGAGGAAGTAATGACGGTATCACGAGAAGAGGAAAATCGCCCCCCCCCGCCCCAAGTCTTTAATGGACTTTTATTGTACATGGGTCCCCGAATTAAACCATGGAAAGAATTCTCGGTCAATCCAGTCTTGTTTGATGTATACACGAGAATGGTCCTTGATGTTCATGTGGCAGATGATGATGATGATGATGGGGTGGGAAACTCAACACGGCTGTCGGTGAATCCTTCCTAACCTGAAGGCTGTGAGAAAAGCAGCAGCAGCAGCAGCAACTGTCATCCATGCGATGAGGATGCATATCCCTGATGGACGCCTCGAAACGAGCGGAACGCGTCCTCAGCTTTGGTGACGCAACGTCATCCGAAAGAGGGATGTGGTCACATAATACATACATAAGTCGTCGTGAGGAAGTCTGGGCAACACCCCCCCCCCCCCCATCTTTCGCCCGTGATCATGACCCCTCCGGTCCCCTCGAACCCTTGACGAAGAACCAACCCCCCCTCCCCTGTCGCGGCGGTCTCGCCTCCGCCGATGGACGCACGCACTGATGCGAACCCCACGCAAAGGCGTCTTTAGAGGGGGTAGGGGGGGATGGGGTCCAGGTGCGACAGTTATGGACATGGCACCCTTACGGTAGATCCCTTCACACCTAAAGAAAACTAGGTACATAATTAGGGTCTGGATTGGAGAAGGTCGGCCTCGGGTACCGGGACGGCGGAGGGCTGCTCGAGGAAGGCCGTCGAATCCCTCCCGTATTGGCGGAAGGAGGAAAGCTTCCATGAATAGGGCGCTGCAGTGTGTTCCATCGCACGTCTGAGCTGAGCTGCCACCGAGCAGAGAGCTTCAAGCTGTCGTTGTTTCACCGACAAAACTCCCTTGTTGGTGTGTTGTTGACCCAAGCGCAAGCTGGTCCGATGTGTATTTAAATGCCTGCCATCGCAGCAGTCCATGGTTGCGTGCTTCGATAGTGATCTGTCATACATCTACGCCAGAGCTCGCAACATACATCTTATCTGTACATCGGGTTTTCAAATCTAGCTAGCGAGATTGCAAGCAACACCGCACATCCGGAACGAAGTGTGGTTTACCTTCACCGGCCAAGAGATCCTTGTGGGGCCGTGATAGAAGAGGGGGGGTGGTGGTGGTGGTAGTGGTGGTGGTGGTGAAGCAAGACGCCGAGCGACATGTCAGCGTCAGCGGTGGACGGCCAGAGAGGTGGCGGCGCCTGGTCGGCGTCCTTTGGAGCTGCCGCAAGTCGAGAAAGGTCGACAAGCGCCGCCACTGGTACCGATTCCGAGACACTGTCTGCGAGCGGACACGAGCCATGCGCGCCCCCTGCGACACGAGGGATTGAGCGCATCCCTCGACCGGCCGCAGGCTTGGAAAAGCAAAGTGCGACGACGACGACGACGACGACGACGACACCTTTCGTCGAGCAGTCAGTCCTCCCGCCGCAAAATGATCAGGAAGCGTTCGTGTTTCCGTATTCTGCCCCGGACATGTCGAACACCACCAGTATGGCACCTGCGGAAGTGCGACAAGGACCCGAACTGGCAGTGGGCGCCGAAGCCGAGAGAAACACGCCCGTGACCGCGGCACGGCTCGGCGAGGGCGACGTTTCGCAGCCCAGAGGCACCGAACACGCGTCCGGTATCGAGACGAGCAGCGCCAACTCCTACGACGCGGTTCGCGACCCTTTCAAAGCACTACGGTCGCCTTTGACGCATCCAAACGGGGTGCCAATCTTCCCAGACCTGTCCGCCGAGCAGCAGGTGTCGGAATCCTCCGAGGCCACGACACAAGCCGAGAGTTCCATCGTAGCGGATAGCGATGAGCTGGATTCCGCGTTCGACGAAACAGACCCGTCCGATGCCGGGTATGCGAGCGACAGCGCGACGAACGCCAGCACGTCCATCGAGTCGTCGGTCCGAGACTACATGTACGAGAACGGGCGACGATATCACCGATTCCGCGAAGGACAGTACAACTTCCCCAACGATGAGATGGAGCAGGAACGAGAGGATATGAAGCATGCCATGGTCAAGTTGCTGTGCAACCAACAGTTGAACTTTGCGCCCATCGGCGACTGGCCACAGCAGGTGCTCGACATCGGGACCGGGACAGGCGCCTGGGCCATTGAGAGTGAGCAACGGCATCCGTCCGTCCGTAACTGGAAGTATCGTGATGCTGACCGGGAGGGGTGGGGGGATGTTGGCGCGCGCAGTGGGCGACAGATATCCCAGCGCAACGGTGCTCGGGGTCGATCTCAGTCCGATCCAGCCCGAGTGGGTGCCGCCGAACGTCAAGTTCGAGGTGGACGACGTCGAAAGCCCGTGGCTGTATCCGGCGAACCACTTTGACTACATCCATTCCCGGCACACAGTCATGGCCATCAAAGACTGGGGCGCCCTTTTCCAGCGATCCTTCGAGTAAGTCTGTCTAGGTAGTGAGCTCCCACAGCTCGTCGTCGACGCATCATCACCCAACGTCTAACGCGGCTGCAGGCATCTCAGGCCCGGCGGCTGGATCGAACTCCAGGAGATTCACCACGTCCCCCTGTCAGCAAACAACTCCATGTCGGCGGCGGCGGCGGCGGCGCATCCGGTGGCGCGGTACTGGGGCCATGTGGTGCAAGGGCTTTCGAATCTCGGCATCGACCTCAACGCGGCGGCAGGTGACCGGCTGCCCAACATGATGCGGGAAGCGGGCTTCGTCAACGTGACGGAAAGGGTGTTCCACGTGCCCATTGGCGTATGGCCTCGGAACCGAGTGCTCAAGACGGTGGGCATGTACTGGAGAACCATCCTCCTCGACGGGCTCCAGGCCATCGCCCTCGGGCCCTTCACCCGTGGGCTGCACTGGTCGCCAGAGCAGACAGAGGTGTTCCTCGTCGAGGTGAGGAGGGCGTACCACGACACCTCGGCGCTGATGTACATGCCGTTGAAGATCATGTACGCGCAGAAGCCGAGGGGCGTGTAGCAGCTAGTACTGCAATCGAGTACCTACTCTACTCAAAGCCACAGTGTGCACTTCTGACATGTTTCATTAGATGATGGTCATGATGGTCGTAACGGCCGAGAGAAGTTGTTGATGTTCCGCAAACGGATCAAGGTTGGTTGCATGGCTCCGGCCATTAATTAAGGTACGGACGTACCTAGATAGGTAGGTACGTATAGGTGGGAGCTGTGTACAGGTAACCCGACGTACCCAGGTACCCCGCCCGAGTTGACCTGACCTGACGTACAGGGGGGCCTGTCGAGCCTGTGAAGGAGGGTAGGTCACGTCAGGTCAGGTCAACTCGGGTGGGGTACGTCGGGTGAGCTCAGTGGGGAACGTCAGGTCAGCTCAGTGGGCTCAGTGGGGTACGTCGGGTGAGTTCAGTGGGGTACGTCAGGTCAACTTGCTACGTATCCGTACCTTCCCTTACCTTCCCTCACCTAAGGTATCTGGGTAGTGTAAAGTAGGTAGGTATCCGTACAGAAAGGAAAGGGGAGCAACCTCCAGATTCCTGCTCGTTCGATCTGCTAGGTATCTGGATCTTTCTGACCTGGCGTGCAGGTAGGGGTTTATCATTCTAGAACTGGAAAGTGCGCCCATGCCCATATCCCTGGGTTCTCTTACAAACACGGACACCGTACAGGTACCCACCAACGCAGCCCGGGCACGAAGCACTGAAGCAGCTCACCCGACGTACCCCACTTGAGTTGACCTGGTGTACCTGCCTGTTTCCGTACCCTCTTCCCAGTTGGGAGCCAACAGTTGTGAAGGTGGAAGGCTAATCCATTGATGGGCCCTACCAATCCGTTCAACCCCAATGATATGGTGATTCCATTCGTGGACTTGGATCCCTGCCCGGAATGAGGTCTTAGGACTTATGCAACGCCAGCCCATCGATGACAACGACGAGGAAGATCTCACCATCTACAAAAGTTGCAGTTGAAGATCGATCGCCTTGAGCACGCCCAGCAGATACTCAATGGCCAAGATCAGCATCGCCCACAGCAGCAACATACTCAGAAGCAATCGACTGCATCTAACGCCCTCCTGGATGCTGTCAGCGAGGATGAGGAAGACTTATAAGTTAGACGAGCACAGTGAAGATGTCGATGTCGACTTGTCGTCTAAAGACGACTTGACCGAGGTGTAATTGACAGAAGAGGAGAAAGCGGACTTCCGACACCGCTGCGATGAGGCCCTCAACGCAATTCCTTCCAAAATTTTAAATTTTAACGACGGTGGCTCTCACTTGGATGCAAGAGCCGATGCTGGAGCATGGATTGGATTTTTCCGAGGGAAGGGAATGCAGGAGGTTACTCAACCACGGGCAACAGCAACAGCGATGGTCGAGGTGACAGCAGGCGATTGATGAGAGATCCCCGACAGAATGGGTTGAAGCCGGCGTTGCTGCTGGGAGTGATCGGGCATAAGGGCCCGAATAGGCGATGTTGTCGAGTCTCGTTCGATACCAATGCTCTTCCGGCGGAGTTTCGCAATCTACGATAAGCTGACCTGACCTACCCACCACTACAGCGGCGCTGGCACGTGACCTCTTATAGTGGATCCGTACCCATGTAGGTCAGGTCACTAACGGTGGGGTACGTCAGGTGAGCTCAGCTGGGGTACGTCAAGTCAACTCGAAGAGAGGGTACGGTACCTAATCGACGGGTTCCTGCACAGAGCTACGTGCTGGAGAGAGAACTGGAAAGGGCGCCCATATCGCTGGGTTTCTCTTGCATGTCCCACAAAGCAGCTCACCGACCGCCCCAACCAAGTTGACCTGATGTACCCTCCTACCGTCCTTGGCCCTTTTGCATAGGTAGGCGCACCTGTAGGTAAGGTGCTTCAATTCAACTCAGGCAGTGTACGTCAGGCCAACTTCCAGAAGGGGGAGTATTGTAACCTACCTACCTAGGTACAAAACATGTTACTCGTACCTACCGACCCGCCGACCTGACCTGACCTACCCTCCTTCACATGCCCCCCCTGTAGGTACGTCAGGTCAGGTCAACCCGAGTGGGGTACGTCGGGTGAGCTGCTTTGTGGGATAGGTTCGCAAGAGAAACCCAGCGATATGGTATTGGCGCCTTTCCAGTTCCAGAATGGCAGGACCAGACGACCAGTGGGACCCCCGCTCTAACCGCCGTGAACTCCCATCGTGCGTGCATCACATCACTCATCCCCTCCCTCCTGCCACTCTGCTACGTCAAGATTTCCTTCTTTTCACTGTTCCGATTCAAAACATATCAATCGAACCAACCGACTTGCTCCAGTCGAAAGGATGAAGCTGTCTGTCCTCTCGAACCGAATTCGTGTTTCTGTTTCTCTCGCACCCATCGAACTGGTTGAATGCCAAGAGACCGGCATTACAGAAACATTAAGGGCTATCAACGAATCCACACGACTCTGCGATCATTGCTCTACGCTGCTTTACCATCCTGCGTTCGCTACACGTCCTCGAACCGGGAGCCAGCACTGTTCTTTATGGAATCCCGCTTCAAGAATGGCAGCGTTTCCCCTGGTGTCTCAAACTCGGCCGGCCACATGTGATTTCTCCAAATGGGTTCTTTTACGCGTTAGCCTCGTAACGAAGGGAGACAAGGAAACGCTCCCAAAGATCAGACGCAGACGGCAATCCCAGCCCATAGCGTCGGATGACTGAAGCATAGGCCGCCGCCGCTAGTCGATATCGTCGCAACGACTTAGCACCCCTCCCAGTTCCGTCCCTCCCGCGCTCAGGGAATGAGGAATTCTGCTCGCTGCTCCTTGGGTTCATCCTGTCGTTTCTTAGTTTATTAAACGGCATAAAGATGCCGCACCCCTTCTCATGTTTTCGGGCCGTCTTGTCTCGGGTGTATGTTGCTGTTCTTGAGGCTCTTGTCGTCGTCACCCTTACCGATACCCTATGGTGATTGCATTTAGCTCTGTTTCTACTGCGTGACAGATTAAGACCCCTTGCGTCAAGAGAATCCGTGCCCGCTCGGGAGGTATCTATTCCGACTGTTCCAATTGCCACGCGGTGTCGTGCCGCATCTTAGCCTTCGTCGTCTTGACGCTCCTATCGGCGAGCCTACTACGAATCACCAGGAAACAAGGAGCTTGTCTCGCCATTAAAGGTGTGTATTACCTCGTCATTTAAGCTGTCAGTTGTGTTGGACTCGGTCACCCAACAATGGCCAGCCTGGCTCTGTTTTTCAAGTCACTTGCACATCACGCACATCACGCACGTCATGTAGTTAGTGATGGCTAGCTCAGGCTTCAAGCCGGGGAGTACCTAAGCTCTAATGGCCAAGGAAAGCTGAGTGTGTTGATGAACGATGCCAGTGCATCGCGCTTCCTTCGGTCGAAATACCTTTTCTGTCGGGGCATGTATGAAGCCGTCTTCGACTCATGCTGACCCAGGAAGCATTCAACCATAGGTCAGCCAAATAAGCCAAGTATTCTGGAGCTCCTGCTGCTGTGAGAATGAACACGTTCAGGCTCAGCACATGGCTTGGCTCCGGCTCAACGTCTGATGCTGCCGAAGGCGCCGAGAAGAAGCAAAACCGCCGCTCCTTTTTCCCGTTTTCTGCCAAGTCCAACGCCAAAGTCAAGGATGAGATTGCAACCGAGGCCTCGGCCTCCAAGGATGCCTATACTATGCCAGAAAGCCCCGTTTCGTCGCCGTCGCGTTTGACGGAGCTCGCGAAGAAGATCGCTCTCGAGACCGAAAGGCTCGAAAAGTACATGCAGGACAACAGCCTGTCAATGCCCACCTTGGACCCAAGCGGGCCAGGCGATTTCCCAAAGCTTCCCGAGGACATCCAGAAGAGTCGTATGGAGATCATCTATGCGACTCGGGAGCTTGAGGCTCTTGCTCACGGACCCAGAGAGGATGTCAGATGGAAGACCTGGAGTGTGGGTAGACCTTTGGATGCTGAACGCTCGAGTTCTAACCTACCCGTAGTATCAAGATAGTCTCAGTCTACAGCTTGTGAACCATTTTCGCTTGGGTGAGTGCCAATCTTGCACTATCGAGAGTCTATATGTACTGACGCAAACAGCCAAGCTCGTTCCCATTGGCGGCACCATCACACTCGCCGAACTTCAGTCCAAGACTTCGCTGGACCCCGTCAACGTAGCCCGCATTCTACGTCATGTCATGACCAACCGCATATTCTGCGAACCTTCGCCCGGTGTCATCGCCCACACGGCAGCATCACGCCTGTTGGCCGAAGACCAATCGTTACAGGACTGGGTTGGCTACAATCTCGAGGACAACTTCCCAGCCTCCGCGCATGTGCTGCAGGCTCTCAACGCCTACCCAGAAGCCACTTCTCTGACGCGCACCGGCTTCAACTTTGCATTCGACACGGTGGACAAGGAGCCGATGTTCGTCACCTTTGGCAAGGATCCGGCCCGTGCTAAGCGTTTTGGCGGTGCCATGCTCAGTCTCACTGGCGGGGAAGGCTATGAAGTCAAGCACCTGGTCGATTCCTACGACTTTGGCGAGATTGATTCCAAAGGAGGGACGCTGGTCGATATCGGGGGTAGCCACGGCTTTGTGTGCGTCGACCTGGCAAAGAAGTGGAGGAATATGAAGTTTGTGGTACAGGATCTCCCGAAGACGGTCGACTCGGCACCGAAGCCGATATCCGACGACACCCAAGTCTCTGAGCGCATCGAACTCGTAGCGCACGATTTCTTCAAAGAGCAGACGGTGAAGGATGCCGACGGTGAGTCTGGGGGGACGGGGGCTTTCTCCATGTCCTCAGGATAGCAGCCGAGCTAACCACGCATAGTCTATTTCTTCCGCTGGATCATCCACAACTATTCGACACCCTGTGCAGTTTCTATCCTCAAGAATCTCGTTCCGGCGCTGAAGGCCGGCGCTAAGATCGTCATCAAGGACCACTGTCTGCGAGAGCCGGGACAAGAGACGCCGTGGGACGAGAGGATCATCCGCAGCATGGACATGGTCATGCTGGCTGTGCTGAACGCGCAAGAACGCAGCGAGGACGAGTATCGAGAACTGTTCAGAGCGGCAGACGAGCGCTACGTTTTCAAGGGTGTGATGCGGCCCAAGGGGTGCAGGATGAGCATCATCGAAGCGGTATGGGATCCGGAGGGGTTGGGCACCGCAGCGGGGCCCGAATGACTCTGTCCCGGCGGAGGTCAGGGAGCAATAACACCCCCACGCAGCCGATATATGGAAACTTCAGCATGCTCCACTTGTGTTCAATACACCAACCGCCCTAAAATAGTAATAATTCCACATGAAGTCGCCGTTGCTGATGCAGGTTGGGGGCAGGAGGGCGCAGTGTCCAAGAATGGAAGGAAGTCCACATTGGGGGGGGGGAGGGAACAGCCTTTCGCTTCGGTCGGGCTGCATTACAGGTACATGAAGCCGTTGCACAGCCCGCTAGACAACCACCAATGAGGCCTGCTGGCGAAATGGCATCGCGTCAGATTTCGGCTGCTCCAAGTCATACTCTGAAGATTCTAGGTTCGATCCCTAGGTAGGTCGCAATACCAACATCACTCTTTTTGCTTTTTTAGCACAACATTCATCCGGATGGCCTTCATGGGGTTGACGGATGAATCAACCCATGCTCTCTCTCTCTCTCTACCTTTCTCAAGGGGCTTGACCAATTTGGGTTCCATGATTCGTGAAGATTCCAGTGCCGTTTTATGGCATTTGCTTTTCGACGAACGCATCCGTCGCCCGCTAAACTGGAAGCAAGATAGCGCCTCACAGCGGTTCGTTTCGGCGACGACAGCGCGTCGACATAGGCGCCAGCAGCAGCATCTCCCCTCGCGGCCAAGGAAGGACTTGAACCCGCGGTAATTACCAACATACCTTATTCAATGATCGATATTCTCGCCCAGGTACGGCCAGGGTGCCTTCTCCAACTTATCAAAAGGTGCTGCACGCCTACAGGGAGTGAGTGCTCATGCTGTTTTCACATCAGAGGGGTGGACCTTACAGGTGTATGACGAGAACGCGAAACCCGAGTCCGGTGACCTCGTTCTTGTAGCTAGGCCAACGGTGTTGCGTGGTGCTAGGTCCGCGATGATGTACGGAGTGGGCGAGAGTCGCTGGGAGAAGGATGCTCAGACGATGACCGGGCTGGGACTCGGCTTCGATACTTCACTTTGGTGTACGGCAGGCTGTCACAACAAGATTGTTTACACATGCTTATAGAAAGAATGGTTCAGTCATCTTCAGGGTGCCGCCTCTCGTTTCGAATGCGAATTAGACGTTACAGGGTTCGACTCCAGTATACATACACTTTGGCTGCTCCTCGAAGGGAAGCCGTCTCGGCGTGGGGATGCCACCCAATACAACGTTCTCCGTGCTTGAAATCGCCTGGTGCAACGATTTGGATGCCCACATAGCAGCCATAGAACGATACCTACCTACCTCTTTGGGGGGAGAGGAGGTCAGGCAAGAGGCAGAAGGAAGGGGGGGACAAGCCCGGCATCCGATCACCGCCGTCGTCATACGACGTTCCTCAGTACAAACGGCAGGGAAGGTCAGGCGGAAACAGGAGTCGAGTGCAGTCCCACGAGGGAATAAACAAGCCCAAGACAGAATCGCGTCTGGTCGTTCTTCTATTGACCGGACTGCCTGAGGTCGATGCCCTCCCATCTCACCGCAGGCGTCGGACTGATGTGGAAGGAGCGGCCAGACGACTGTAAGGGGGAACAACAGTACAGCATCGAGTCGATATAGAGGGGGAAACATAAGGAAGAGAGTAACTGCAGGGGCATATATAACTTTGATGATTCCAGTCAAGATCAAAAGCATACAAGAGGGGGGGAAATCAGTCCTACCTTCATTCGACTTGGTGTGTTGATCATGGTTTCTGGGCTGGTTCTTCCTTTGGTTGCTCCTTCCTCCTTCCACACAAAACAGTCTTCAACCTCCTTCCTTCCCTTTTCTGAACATCTTGCCCACAAAATCTTTTTGCTGCCCACACCCAGCAAAATTCCCTTCATCCAGCTGCACCTCCCTTCCTCTCTTCTTTTCACCTCTCTTGCCCACAAGCTCCCTTACTTCTCTCCCCTTTCTTTCTCTCTCCCTCACTGCAAACAACATACCCAAAAGAAGGCTGCACAAAGCAGTCGACAATCCATCACCAACCCAAAGACGCGCTTCACCATCAATAAGCAGAGACGCGACCCCTCTCTCTACATATCCACCTGCAGGTAGGTGATAATCTCCTTGCCCACCACCCCTGTCGCGGTGGTATACAACGTGCTAACCATAGACTTTGGCAACAGCAATGGAGACAGAGAAACCCACCATGTTCACGCTTTTCCCCGGGCTCCCGCATAAGTTGCGCGCCAGAATCTGGGGAATGGCCTTTGGCAGAAAGGTTCTGGGTCCTGGTATGCTCAGGTACAAGCTGGTCCACGCCATGTTGGCAAGCCAGGAGTCTTGGGCAGAGAAGCTGAGAGAGAAGCTGGTGCAGCCGTCCATGAGCATCAGAGGCAGAACTATCCACTTCAACCCGGAGATCGACATCGTCATCTTCAGCTGCACTATAGAGTACATGTCCCAGGCTGACGATCCGCGACTCCAACATCATTTCTTCCACGACTACCGGCTATATGCTACAAGCAACAACCTCCTCGGTCTGAACAACCCACTCGGTCTGAACAACCCGAATGTTTTACCGCAGCGGCCGCTGCGGCCGCTGCTCCCTGATCCCATCGTCGGTCATCCCAACATTCAGACCGCAATGATCCTCTCAGGACTGAACAGTAGCACGCCCAGACTGTCCTGGAATGGGTTCGATGACTGGCACCCCGCCGCGACGACCCTGAGCGAGCTTGTCGAGCTGCAGGACCGTTACCCAATCACAGAGCTACCTGGGACGCTCTTCACCAACTTCCCGGCTCTGGAGACGCTGTGGAGGGCTGGCAGCCATCCCTGGGCCTTCTCCAATTTGAAATCCGAGTCTACTCGCAGAGTCTTACGCCCCATGTTTGTCGAGTTCCGATACTTCGTCCAGTCGAACCAAGTAATGGTCCGAGAGATGACTGCATCTGACAAACGTGACTTCTGGTTGATCCAGATGAGCAGCGTCCGAAGTGGCATTCGTCAGCCTTCGACCTACCGCATGGTGGCATGCATTCGCATCATCCGAGGAAGGGCGATGGCGCCTGCCGACACAACGGACGGATGGCGAATCGTGCAGACGGCCGCAGAGGAGGAGGCCCAGCGATGGAGAAACAGCTTTGAAAGCCCCGAGCCGCAACCGCCTCAGAGACTCATCGCTGCCTTTCCTGACAGATTCCTCTGGCGTCTTTTCGGCGGCGAGGTGGCACGCTACGTTCTCTAAGGGTAATTGTTAAACACCAAGTGCGGCCAAGGGCGAAATGCCACGACGGTTTCTAGGGACGGACGGAAGCAAGACTCTGGAGGAAACAACGGACGGATACGAAGGGAGGGCCGGGAACGTGTGGGATAAACCAGGGCCCGAGGGGAGATGTTGGAACTTTGTACAATCACTTATTCACTACGCCTGGCACGGGACGGGAATCATTCGGGCGTTTTTGTTTTGTTTTCTTTTTCATTGGGACGACAGGGACATTGGGTGGAACTATAGTTCCTTACCCAGATGATAATTGAGGCTATAAAATGAAGACTTGACGACGAAGTCCTCTGGATGTGACGGTCCCTCGTCGGAATCTTGAGACCTTTTTCTCACCAGACGAGAGCCTTGTTTCTATGTGTTTGTGATGATGGACTGGCAGACTGCGAAAACAGGGGGGGGCCTGGAAAACATTGAAAAGAGTCATGAGGAGTAGCGCAGACAGGCGTCAAGGATGAAGGAAACGGGCATTGAAGGGAGGCAGAAGCCGAGGGTGCCACGGCCACCTCGCGACTCGGGATCCGACGGCGGACGGCGCACGAGACATCTCAAGGGACTCGGGGGATGTGGGAGATTTGAATCGACTTTTTTCCCCCCTTGTCTTAAAAGGAAGTTAATTGGATATGTATCGTCTGGAGGCACATTGAAAAGGTAGAAGAGGGGTAGGTGAGGAGGGGATTGGCACAATGGCGTCGAGAGACCTGGTGACGCCCCCCCCCCCCCCCC
>PJEX01000425.1:0-37319 GCA_005350895.1 Colletotrichum tanaceti | reverse complement strand
GATAATTAGAGACAGTTAGTAGAGATTATAACTATTCTATAGCCTATATAGAAGATAATACTAAGAATATAGGGCTTTAGTTAGGATAGTACCTATAGCTATCTATAGGAGGTAATTACTGCAATAGAGTATCTCCTAAGCTACTTTAAAGGCTAAAAGACATTTTATAATAATCCTAGCTAAAATACTAAAGTTAAAGTATTATAAGCATTATTAATTACCTTCTCCTAATAAGGCTTATAACTACCTACCTATAGCTAAGGTTACTGTACCTGTTAAGTCTGCCTCCCTTTACCTTAACTATTATAAGAGAGTTAGTATACTAAGGCTGCCTTACCTTTCTATACTTATTAAGAGTATATATCTATAATCTCTAGTTTTTAGAATATAGGCCCTAACTATTATTAGTTAATGTAAGTTACTATTAATAATAGCTAGAAAAAGCTTAATAAGTACTATAGTCTAACTATAGAGTCTCCTTTATATACCTCTACCCTTCTTCTCTACCCTACCTTTAACTTAAAATACCTTAAGAGGAATTAGAAATCTAATTAGTAAGTCCTTTAGGTATTAGATATAGTAGTAGCTCTTATAGAGTACTTTAGCTAATAGTATCTATTAGAGGAGAGGGTAATAAGGCTATTCCTAGCCTAGACTTATAAACTACTATAGGAACTAGATAGCTTTAAAGAATAGGTATATACTAAAGTAACTATAGTTAAGGATAGTAATAACAAGGAGTCTAATAAGCTAGAGAGATATCTATAGCTTTAGAGGTAGCTTAGTTATAAGCCTATTAAGTAGTAGTTTAAGTATTAGAGTTAGTTTCCTTACCTTAGTTAGATAGCTCTTAATATTCTAGCAATACCCTTACAGTTAGCTAACTACAAGAGAGCGTTTAGCGCATTAAAGCTAACCCTTACTTTATAGAGGCAGACTATAGATCTAGCTCTCCTTAAGAAGATTTAGTGCTTAAGACAGTAGCTAAAGGGGGGGGCAGTCAGCCTTAGTAATAGTTATAGATAGGCTTACTAGTCAAATAAGTTAAATAAACATAATGTTTACTAATTAATTAAATATAGGTAGCTAATAAACTAAACAAATTAAATACAAGACTATATTTGCTTTAATTGCTTTAACAGTAGCGCTAGTTAGCACTAAGGTAGGATCTAAGACCTAAGAGCCCTATTACTAGTATTGCCTTAAAAGGAAAGGGGAAATTTTTATAGTATATACATGTATGTATAACTTCGTTATATATACGTACAACGGCTAAAATACAGTATGTACATACGTATATATACAAGAAATTGCATCACTACTCTAGTAAAAGGCTGAGTTAACTAAATCGCTGCAACATCCTAAGTTCGTAAGTAGAGTCTTATCATAAATTTAGGGTGTAGATTCACAGTTCACTTTAAATATCTAACTAGGGCTAGGGTGTCTAGATAAGTTTCACATTCTAGGCCACTAACTGCAGTAGAAAAGACTTTATTAGAGTCCTCTGCAGTACTACCTATCTACAGAAGACTTAAAGCTGCTTAAATAGGCAGTAACGTAAGATACAAGCATAGAGTTTAAACCTTAATATTAAGATACATATTTGCAGAACTAGTTAGCATAAGTCTCTACTAACAGGCAACTAACTATATATATTATATTATATTATTAGTATGATTTTACTTAAGGGTATTATACATAAATAGATAGTGTAGTCTAATAAAGTATACCTTAATTATACAAAAGTCTAACGTAACTACCTTATAGAGAATAAATCTCTATAGAGTATCTATTAATAACTATAATAAACCTAGAGTTTTAGGAAGAAATAATTAAGTGTTTGTAAAAGCAGGAGCTTATACATTAGAATATATAGCAGATATAGTTTTCTATCCTTAACTCTTTAGACTTTTTTGTTACAGTCGTTTATTAGTAGATAGTGTCTACATAACTACACCTTCCTTTAAGCTAAGAACCTGTCTTCTTTAAAGCTATAAACAGCTCTAATTCCCTTGCAGACGTAACTAGAACCTAAAGCCTATTTTCTGCTTCACGCTTAGCAATAAGACATAGAGATTAGTTAGCTACGTTCTATTATTAGCCTAGTCTTCTGTATCTAATAGCAAATTTATAAATAAGTAATATAGGTATACTAAGAGCTAATTACTGCTTTTAGGAAGCATGTTATTAGTAATACAGTAGATACTTTACGCGCTCCTACATATCTCTTGTCATAAAGAGGACCTAATAATAGCTGCAATAAAAGGCATGTTAGCTTAAGTCACTAGAAGCTGTTTCGCATTAATTAGGCTAGGTTGTACTGCATAGAAGTTACCCTATACAATCAGCCTGCTAATCTATAAGTAGCTACAACGCAGTAACTAGATATTAAACCTAACAGCTGATTTCGTACGTAACTATACCTTAGGCAATAATTAGCGTAGTTTTATGCATAAGTCTTAACTAACCCCTAACCCTTATGTTTATTATTATATCTATATAGCAGTAGAATATATAAGCTGCTTGTTAGCTATTGTTACCTCCTACTTCGCTAACTTAAATGCTTCTAGGAAAATCAGGCTTATGTAAACTAAGGCATAAGACCTTAAGCACCTCTATCCCTGTTGTAACTAAGACTTAGTATTACTAGCGCCTATACATACAGCAGTTATATAATTTACTAAAGATCGCTAGATATCCTGCTTAAACAAATAATTTACATAGCACAACAATCCCCTCTATCACATACTTCACGTTCTGCTTCACTATAGCTAAAGATTTAATAATATACTTAGCAAACTCCCCCTTAATAATAATAGCTTCTTAAATTTCTAAACCTAACTTGCTGACGCCTAATCTAGCTATACAAACAGTCCCTACAGAGGTTAACGTTTGTTCTAGAAATCTGTCTAGACTATAAACCCTACTACAGAAAGATATATTATTATTAACAAACAGTATATACTATTAACAAGACATTAAGTCATGCTCTAAGGCAGCAAGGCATACTACAGAGGTTTACTTATTACTACTGCCTGCAAAGCTAACTTTATCTAGGAACCCTACTTAGAAGGATATGTTCTTAGTGTATATACTATAACTGTTAATAATAACGTCTGTAAGTATAGCTCTTTAGTAATAGATATTTAATAGTTATAGCAGTCTAGGGCTCCCTAGCTACTCGCTTTAGATAGTACCTCCCTATTATTATAATTTATCTATTAAGTAAGTGAAAGCCGCAGCCTGTTAGGAATTAAGATTTATAACTAATAATCTTAAGTTTCTTACTTCTTACATCCTTATGCAATTAGTAGCTCCTTAATAGTCCTAGTCTAAGTAACTATAACTAGCCTTTCTCTACCCTACCTATAACTCCTATTATAGGTAGCATCCTAGTTATATAAGTAGGATATACAAGCTACTAGAAAACAGCGCTTTAAATAGCTATTTTATAGAGAGCCTATACCCTAAAGCCTACTTAACTAGTGCAAGCCTAAGCAGCATTATATCTATTAATAATATACTGGTTAAGCTGTTTTAACTGTAGACCTATAGTCTTAACGCTTAGCCTGTCTAGCAACAGGACTTTATGCTTAGTAATAGCGACAGTTAGAATGTTATTAGCAGGCTAGCGAATCTATCTACTAATGTAGATAAAATGTAGATATAGATCTATATAGGTCTATATCTATCTATTAACTAGAGGTCTATATAGGTTATCTATCTATCTATCTAGACCTCTAGTAGATAGACGAAAAGTAGATAGATACTAGGATATAGACCTATATTTACAGTAAGTAAAGGTACTTACTTTAGTATATTATGTCCTTATATATCTTAGTACTGCCTCTAGTAAGCATACTAAATGCTGCTTAAAAAAGCAGTAGGACGATATAGCAGACCTTCTTGTAGTATCTAGTGTTAGTAGGAGTAGTAGGTATAGCGCAGTGCATTACATGTAGTTAAGAACTGCAGCTAGACAGTGCTATAAAAAGTTTTTATTAGCACTCTTAAGCCTATAAACAGACTACGCAATTAACAATAACTACACTACCTACACTATTTCTAAAGCTAACAAGCTATATAGAGGATACTAGCATAAGAAAACTATCTAACTCTTTATTAACGTTAGTTAATAAAGAGATAGGACACCCTCTAGCCTATCTAGCTCTAGGCTTAAGAGGTAGACAGGTTAAGTATCTAAAGCATTAGTATGTCTCCTAGCAAGGGTTTAGGATAAGCCTATATACTCTAGTTAAGTGTAATAGAAGTTATTAAGACTAATAGGTTAATATAGTGTTAGCAGACTTATTAAGCTTTAAGTATAGGAAAAGCAGCTAGACTAATCCTAAGGATATAGCATACTGCAATTAAACATTATATAGTAGATATAGGTTAGGTTAGTAGATAGAGTATAAGTAGCTATGCTAGTGTAGTAGTTACTGTATGCCTCTAATCTACAAGATATAGTTAGCTATAAGTTAGAGATAAGTTATAGTAATAGGAAGCTAGACCTTAGGTTATACCTAGGGTTTCTAGTAGGCTATAGCACTATAGTTATAACTAGAAGGCAGTAAGGGAGCTACGTTCCTAGCTTATACCTAGGCTGTTGTAAGGAGGGAAAAGACTAGTATGTTAGACATATTCCTAGCTTATACCTAGGCTACCCTTAGGCATAGTATTACTAGTATGTCTAGTGTACTAAGATACTATATCCCTCTAATATAATATAGTATTACTAGCTTAGTAGCCCCTACACTTAAGACCTATAGAGATAACACAGTAGCTTAAGAGGATAGAGGTATATATTAGTTAGCTTAGAGACAGGATTGCTGTTATAGCTAGCTTAAGGTGTAAACTTAGATAACGTAACTGTATAGCCTATACTAGATATAGGGCAGCACTGTCTTAGCTTTACCTAGGGCTAAGACACTCCTATAGGAAGGTCTCCTTATAGAGCAATAGGCTAATGGGGTTATTAAGGCGTAGCTATAGCTAGCTAAGTAGCTTCCTAGAAGGAGTAGGTTGTTTAGGGCTAATAAAGGGGCCTTATTTAATAAGATCCCCTAGCTTACTAGAGCAGACAGTTTAAAGACAGAAGAGACTAGGGAATAGGTAGAGGAGCTATTAACTGTATTCTTCCCTCTACTTCTAGATAGGATTAACAACAAGGGATATTATCTATAATAGCTACCTATACCCTTCCCTGCTATTATAATAGAAGAGGTAGAGAGACAGCTGTTTGCAGCTAAGCTATAGAAAGCACCTAGGGAGGATAGGCTACTAGTAGCTATGTAGAAGCAGATATAGCCTATAGTAAAACATTAGGTCTACATGCTATTCTAAGCCTTAGTAGAGGCAGGAGAATTACCTAGGTAATAGAGGTATACAAAGATTATCCTGCTAAAGAAACTAAACAAGAATAACTACACTATTATAAAGGCCTAGTAACTAATCTTACTATTATTAATACTAGGGAAGGTACTTAAGTTAGTAATAGCTAAGAGGATATTATATACTATTAAGATATATAGGCTCCTGCCTATAAGCTACTTTAGGGCTTAGAAGCAGCAATTAGTAGAGTAGGCTCTAGTTCTACTCTAAGAGTATATCTATAGAGCATAGAGGAAAAGAAAAGTCCTTAGTCTAGTTAGCTTTAACGTTAAAGGTATATATAATAGGGTGTATAAGGAGAGACTGCTTTAGAGACTTAAGGTAAGAGGGATCCTAGAAAAGCTAGTAAAGTAGGTTAATGTGTTCTGTTTGCATTAGACAGTAAGTATCTAGGTTAACAGCTAGGGCTTAGAGGTCTGCTCCCTACCTTAAGCTAGGCTACCTTAGGGCTTACTGCTATTACCTATCCTATTCCTTTTCTTTAATACTAATTTAGTCTAACACTAAATTAATAAGAATAGGGGATTGCTAGTATTTATAGATAACTATATAGCATAGGTTACTAGACTATTATAAGAGGCAAACTAATAAGGGATTTAGGCTATTATTAACTAAGCCCTTAACTAGGAATAATAAAGTAGGGCAATATTTAAAACAGACAAGATAGCTATTATACACTTTACCTATAACTAGTAATAACTAGAAGACTACTTAACCTTTAACATTAAAGGGGATACAGTTAGGCCTAAAGACTATATAAAGGTTTTAGGCATAATTATAGATACTAAACTCTATTTTAAGTAATATATAGTAGAAGTAGCGTTAAAAGGCCTTAAAGCTATGCTAGAGCTTAGGCGACTTAAGGGCCTATCTTTGTTAACAGTAAGGTAACTCTTTATAGCAGCAGTAGCGCTAACAATAGATTATACGTTAAACGTCTAGAAATATAGGTGTAGAGCAGCCTAGATAAAGGTTATTAACAGGATATAGAGGATTAAAGCTTAAGTAATTATTAGAACTGTTAATATAGTAGCTACAGCAGTCGCTAAAGCAGAAGTAAGTATATAGTTAGCCTAGGAACAATTCAAAAGGAAAGCAATTAAGTTCTAGGTATATCTCTAGACTCTACCTAAGAGTTATCTACTGTAACATACTAGACCTTAGAGCTTTAAGAGGTATATCTTACCTTTCTAGAAGATAGCTGCAGTATACTAGGACCTACTAGTAGACAGGCTTAAGACTATTAAAGCGTTTCTATAGGCACTATAGGAATACTAAATCTATATAATAGTAGAGGAAGACAGTAATAGGGTAAGTAAGGCAACCTAGACTAAGTAGGCTGTAAGGGCAGTAATAGGTAGCTTAGTAAGAAACAGAATTATAGGCTATAGAATAGCAGTACTACTCCCTTTATTATATAGGAGAGGTAGCTCTATAATAATAGCATTAACTACTACTAGCCCTAGGATAGAGCAAAACCTATATATAGCAGAACTTATAGTAATAGCAGCAGTGCTAGAGTCTCTTTTAAAGAGAGTCTATTACCTTACTATCTATATTTTCTCTACTAACAAAGCAGCTATCTTAGCAGTAAGAAGACTATAACAACAATTAGGCTAATAAGAAATCTATTATATAAATAAGGCAGCTAAGACACTTATAAGTAAAGGCAATAAGGTTACACTCTTCTAGCTTCTAGCAGAAGTAGAGTCTAACCTTAAGCTAGAGGTAAAAACAGCAGCAAAAGAGAGTATGCAACAAGGAAGCACGCTAAGGAAGAAGCTAACTAGGGCCTACTTAACCACACTTAGGAACACATTAGGGAGATTACAGAAGTACTATAGGTTACTAGAAGGGGTAGGAAAGTTCTTAAAAAGGGTTAACGCTACCCTACTAGGAACACATATATAATAACTATATAATTTATTTTTATAGAAGGAGGCTAGCATACTAGCCTAGCTATATATAGAGATAGTTAGGCTTAACTAGTACCTATACTAGATAGGGGTAGCTACCTTAGATTAATATATATATAGATAAGTAGTAGAGACAGTTAAGTATTTTCTTTTCTAGTATACCTAGTAGACAGCATAATATATACTAATAATCTAATAAACTAATATATATAGAGGTAACTTATTATTTTACTTAGGCAGGAAGGCTATATCTAACCCTAATAACTAGTTACTATATATAGATATTATAAGAGAAATAGTAAAGTTTGCTATAGCAACAGGATAACTTAATATACAGATTAGCTAAATATAGGATAATAACAGCATAATATCACAGTACTAACACTAATTACTAACTAACCCCTTACGCACCCTTATGCTACTAACAGCAGCACTTGCTTTAGCTGCTAAAGATAAGGACCTAAACACTTAGAGGAAGTGCTCTAAGATTACCTACTACTAACCTTCACAAGAAACCGCAAAGATTAGAAGGAGTAACTAATAACATAGACAGGAGTAGATCTTGCTTATAGGTTTATATAAAATCAGGATAAAAACTTAATAAGGGGAGTATATAAGATAGACGTAAGAGCCCTTTATAGCTTAGCTAGGGCGTAAGCAAATATATATATATATCTATCTACCTTAACCTTGCTTATTAAGCGTCTATATCTATCTACTTAAGGCCTTAGTAGATAGATATAGATAGATTCGCTAGTCTAAGTATAATTAAGGCTTACTAGACAGTAGAGGGTTGATCTTGTTTTCCTTAACCTTTCTCTAGTGTTTTCCCTACCTATCACCCTTAAGGCCTCTCACAACTAGCTAGAAGTCAAGCAAAATGTCGTAAAGAGTCCTAAGCATATGCTAATCATTAGGTGTTATGTAATTCTCTTCCTTTAGAAAGAAGGGTAGCTTAGAGCCCTTTTTAATGTGGCTAGCTCTTATTAAGTTAACCTTCTCCTACTTATTTAACGCTCTCTAGACAAAAGAATTATAAAATAGCCTTAAGATAAGAGCACGCTTAATTATTAAGAATTAAGAAAGCCACTAGGTAGCATTATTAACTATAACTCTAACTAGACAGTGTTTCTTAAGCTAAGCGTTATTAAAGAGTTAGCTCTTAATAGCCTATACCTTCTTAAGCATATTAGTCTATATATCTAATCTGCTTACCTCCTAGGTATTTATAAGTATAATAAATAAAGCTAGGGATTTAGCTACCTATAACAGCAAAGTTATACTATTTTCTAACAGAGCCTTACCTCCTCTAGACTTTATACTCCTTTACTGCTATATAAAGTCCTTTAAAGACCTCTTTCTTAAAAGTATCTAGGTTCTTACTATACAGTATCTGTTTTACTACTATATTAATAACATAACTAACGTAGCAAACCTATTACTTCTCCTACTTAAAGCTAAATTCTAATCTAAGCTCCCCTATTAAAGTTTTATTATTACTAGCATTATCTAGTATAAAATATCTAACTTTATTACTAATCTTATACTCTTAAATAATCTTAATAATCTGCCTAGCAATATTCTTGCCTATATACCTCTCTGTAAGCTTAGGCAGTCTAAGGACATACTTCTGTAGCTAATTGTTTAAATCCTAAAAAACATATATAATGCTGTATAAGGCGTGTTAGTTACTAGACTTCTAGCTATTATACTAGATATAGAACCTTAACTAAATAACTACTACTCTTAGCGTGCGCTGTTAGTGTAATACTAAGGGTAGGCCCTAGTCCCTGCAGTTTGCCGCCGCGCGCTAGGGCAGATTAGCTATACGCTAATTAAACCCTTAACAACACACATTTTCCCCTTAACTTAAGCTAACAATTATTTAACCTAATAAGCTACTGCTAACTTAACGTTACCTTCTGTAGGCTAGATAGATAAAGTCTTCTTAGTAGGGCAGGAAGCAGAGGTTCTATCTAGCCTCCTAAAGGAGCTAGGCAAACTTTATTCCTAGCGTAAGTAGTACTTCTAGGCCTAAATTAAACACTACTAATTAACTTTTTAACTTTACTCCCTTAATACCTTTTCCCCTTAAATAATTAAAGACCCCCTTAAAAAGATAAATAGACATTAAGGTTACTATATATAGCTATAGTAATACATAGCTATACTTATTATAGAGCCTAACAGTAAACCCTATAACCTATCCTTATAAGGTTTTACCCCTTATAGTTTCCCTTATAGCAGTATAACCTATTATAATATACTTTAGATAGCTACTAGGACGTTATGTAAACTAGCAGCCTGCAGGCTCTAGGTTAAAGGAGAGGAAATACTAGCAGAATTGCAGTTTAGGGATAACTAAAGTACTGTCTTAGGTAAGCTAGCAGCACCTAGAGACAGTTTAAACACATAGTTACCTCTAGGTATAACTTAGAGGACGATTTAGACTATATCTAGTAGTAGTTATAGGCCTATAGCTCTCCACGCTACATACACTTTAAGAGGTCTACTGCAAGGGTAGTTACGCTCTTGCTGCTATAGCGAAAAATACAATAACAACAACAACAACAACAACAACAATAACGTACTAAATATAGATCTGTCCTAGACTCTTTCGCAAAGTGTCCTTTACTCTTTCTATGTTGTTAGTAAATTCTCGCTCTGCGATGGCATGCATAGTCATATCAGTAATATTAGCTTTTGTGATCTCTACTAATAGATTGAGGTAGTTGAAGATGTCTTGAAGATCTTGATTGTTAACGATTGAGAAGGATTAGTTAGAATTAACAATCTAGTTAACAAGTTTCTGCTAGAATACAGTTTTGTTAAAACGTTTAATTAAGGTATTAATTAAATCTTATTCCTTTAGCTCCTTTAGGTTTAACTGTAGAATTGTTGTAATAGACTGATATGCTTTCTTAGATACCTTAGCAGGCTTTTGCCTCTTGCCTATTAGATCTATAATGCTATTGTGGTCTGCGTACAGGTAACCCTCTGCATTCTGCAACCCTTTAATAGCATAACTCTTTAGCCTTAGCTGCTTTTACTTAATATAAAGGTAACATACCTATTAGCATTCCCCTTTCTAGGTATACTAGATATTATAGCTAAACTAATATACCTATTAACGCACTTAGCTGTCTCTCTCTATTAAGGTCTAGCCTTTATAGAGCTAAAAGAGTTATTAATTATCTTCTTCTATACGTTCTAGAATAGGTGTAGTTAACTTAGTAGGATAGAGGGTAGCTATTTTAATTTAGGGAAATAAGGGTATAAGTAGTAGTAACCCCCCTAGGATAGACTTATTTAAACTTTATGTATAGGTAAAACAGGGTAGAAAATTGTTGCTATTGCGTTGTCGTTAGCAATAGAAAGTACTTAGGGTATACGCTATTTCACAAGGAAATCTAGGTTTTTTTAGCCCCTACCTAAATCTTTAATCCTTTCTACAATTTCTATATATAGAACATATAGAAGGGGTTCTATAGCGTAAATATAGAAAGGCTAAAGCCTATGTAGAATAGAATAGAATAGATATAGATCTATATTATAGATCTATATATAGATTTCATGGTATAGATTTAAACCCTAGTAACAACTACTTACCTGCTTAATGTCTAGCCTTCCTTAGTTAACTTTATAGTAGTAACTTTAACTCTTGTAGGTGCCTTTATCTATTAATTACTAACACTTAGTAAGTCTTAGATAAATACTATACTAAACTTATAGAATTACCCCTATACACTGCCTTAGTAATCCTTTACCCTAGCCTTAGTCTGCCTTAGCTGTTGTTATTGTTATTGTTATTGTTGTTGTTGTTATATTTAACGCTATAGCAGTAAGGGTAGAACCCTTATTACAGACCTCCTGAGGGGTATGTAGCGTAGAGAGCTATAGGCTAGGACTATACACTTTATATATCACCCTTCCTTTTATCCTCTAAATCCTACTTAATAGCTACTATACCTTCTATCTATCCCTAGTTCCTGCTAGTTCCCTAGATTTATTACTTCCTGTCTATTCCCTATAAGGGTTAAGTTAGCTGTCTAGATCCTATACTAAAGCCTGTTCCCTAGTAGCGTAAGTAGATCTTCTAGAAGAAGTTTATTACACTAAGGAAGGCCTTAAAGCCTTTTAGGTTAGTTATTAGTCTCTTAAAGTATTGTTTAAGGGATCCTATAGGTCCTATAGGGTTAAGCAGACTAGTTAGGTAGAGGGTAGGCTACTACTACCTCCTCGCTAAGGTTGCTAGGCAGTAGACTAGATAGTCTATATCTTTTACCTCTCTACAGGAGTAGGTTAGTAAGGCTTTAGTGTAGTTAAAGCGTTAGTAATAGTATTTAAAGTCCCTATAACCTAACTAGGCTGCTAAGAGGTAGTAAAGGGTGCTCTATAGTAGGGTAAGTTTAGGAGGGTAGGAGAAGTATAGCCTTAGTCTAAGCTAGGTATACTGTTTAGTTACCTCTTTACCCTACTACTGTCTATACTAGTTTTATAATCTCTCTCTACTAAGCTGTTTAATCCTAGAGAGCGTAGCTAGTTAGCCTAGCAGGACTAGTAGTGCTATACCCTCCTTAGCTAGCTAGTCTACCTCTTTATTACCCTTAATCCCCTAGTGTCCTAGCGCTTAGTAAGTATAGATATTATATATCCTAGCAGCAGCTTAGATCTTAAGCACTACTACTTATAAGGAGTCTAGGGCCTTACCCTATATTCCTTAGATAACACTAGTATTGTTAATATAGATATATATAGGTTAGCCTTAGGAGGTTAAGAGGGCTTGCTAGAGTCCTATCCTTACCCCTTTAGCCTTAGCGTTAAATACCTCTACTAGACTAAGTTAGCTGCAGCCCTAGGCTACACACCTATTACTACAGTAGATAATAAACCTATATCCTATAGCTCTCTTTATCGCTTTAGAGCTATCTAAAAAGATAACTATATAGCTATTTAGTATAGTCTTAAGCTAGGCCTAGAAAGCTTTAGCTACCTCTTTCTTAGTCTATAGGACTATTAGGTCTTATAACCCTAGGAGGTACTGCAGTTAGATAAGTGCTAGTCTTAGGCATTTTAGTGTAAGGTCTGTAGTCTGTTAGAGCTTTATCTACTGCTACCCTTATTAGGAGAGCCTTAGGATAAGAGGGTATTATAGATTAACCTTCTTTAGACATACTATAAAGTATAGGCAGACTCCTTCTAGAGCTACCTTACTTAGTAGTAGTCTAGTATCCCTAAGGAGGCTATACGTTAGGGTTGTTTTCTAGGCTAGCAGGATAGCCCTTACTGCTATTATAATAGCCCTTTTAAGCTTAATTATAAGACCTTTCTAGCCTATACTAACTTTATCTATTAGGAGAGAAATATTACAGCTAGTATTAATAGCTCTACTAGGGGCTAGCTTAGTTATACCTCTATACTAGGTCTTAGCCCTATATAGGGTAATTAGCAGGATGTAGGAGATTATAGCCTTATATACAGCAGCAGCTAGGAGCCTACCTTTTATGTTTATTAGGTATCTAAGATATTAGGCTGCCTTTATTACTGTAGCTAGCTTTATTTTAATATAGTGTTAGAAAGAGAGCCTCTTGTTAAACTAGACCCCTAGCTAACAGATAGGCTTTATTAATACTATAATTCTAAGGTCTCTTACCTTAATCTCTAGCAGATCTCTTTACTAATTATGTTTCCTTATAAAGTAGATAGCCTTAGACTTCTTTAGGTTAAAAGCAACCTTATTCTCTATTCCCTAGTCAAGAATGCATGTAATCTCCTAGCTAAGGGTTATAGCATTACTCTTAAGGGAGGGGCCTATAGCTAGAAGGCTAATATTATCTGCATACCTAAACTAAAGCTTTTAGTCTTCTGCTAAGATATCTATAATATAAAGCAGGAAAAGAATAGGAGACAGTAGGGAGCCCTAGGGCAGCCTACAAGCTAGCAGGAAGTCCTCTGTTATTATATCCTCTAGCCTAACTCTAGCTATTTAGTTTAAAGTAAAGTAGAATATTAGTTTAGCTAGGCTGTAAGGCTAGCCTTATTAGTATAGCTAGACAATTAGCTAGTTCTAAAGGATAGAGTTAAAAGCCCCTTAGATATCTATTATTACTAATATAGCTATAAGCCTTTTGTTAAGGGCTATTTTAATATTATAGGTAAGGCAGGTAGTTAGGTTAACTGCTAATCTACTAAGTAGAGCCCCTATTTACTGTAGGCTAGTTACCCCTTCTAGGATAGTAAGGTAGGATATTCTTCTAGCTATTAGCCTCTTAAGACCTTTCCTAAGATAAGATAGTAGGGTAATTAGCTGCTAGGATCTAGCTTTAGAAAAGTCTATTTTCCCTACCTTCTAGATCACAGCAACCTCTACTCTATAGAAAGGCTAGGGGAAGTAGCCTGTTTATATATAAGCTTAAAACAGTTATCTAATAGGATCTAATATAAGGTCCTAGCAAGCCTACAGCAGCTAGGTTATAATCCTGTTAATACTAGGGGTTGTAGTCCTTATTAGGGTAGCCTCCCTTAGCTCTTCTCTACTAATAGCATCCTGCTAAGGTACCTATTATTAAGAGACTGTAGGGATATTAAATAGGTCTCTAGGCAGGTTATTCTAGGCACTAAACCTCTATAGGAGGGCTCTTTAGAGTGCTTAGGCTTTACCCTAAGTATTATTAATTATCTAACCCTCTACTACTAGAGGGGGGGCTCTTACCCCTAGGCTAGCCTTTTGCTAGCCTATAATCTTGTAGAGGTCTTAGTCTAAGGTAACTCCTTTAATCTTAGCAGCCTAGTAGGCCTGCTTAGCTTTCCTAACTGTACTTAAGAAGGCCTTCTGCTCTTTAAGGGTAGTAAGGCGTAGGGTCTACTCTAGTTCTTAGGCTTATTAGCAGTAGGCCTTACAGTACGTTTAGTAGGCTTCTATACACTCCTCTATCCACTAAGGGGCCCCTTTCCTATACTTACCTTATTTCTTTCCTACAGCCTAGACAGCTATAGAGAGAAGGTTAGCTAGTTATTCTGCTTAGGTGTCTAACTTAGCAGGGGTAGGTTTATCCTGTAGAGTAGGTAAGACTAAGGCTCCTGCTCTAATTAGGTCTCTAAACTAAGGTAGGGCTAAGTCTATAACTAATAGTAACTATAGTTAGTCTGTCTCTTATTATTAGTGCTTTTAAAGTAGGATTATTGTAATAATTACTTAATAATTAGCCCCTAGGTATAGGTGTAAGCTAACTACTGTATATATAAGGGGAATATTTAAGAAAGTAAGATTAAGTATATAGCCTTAGGTATAGGTTATAGTCCCTGTCTTGCTAATAAGTACTAGGCTGTAGCTATCTGCCTAGTCTGCTATGTTACCCCCTCTATTCCTATTCCTTAATCTAGGCTCCTAGGAGTAATAATAAGCGTTAAGGTCCCCTACTATAAGGACTCTTTCTAGCAGCCTGTATTCTAGTAGGGTTATAGTTATATAAGATTATAGGTCTCCTAGTTATCTATATATATTAACTACAGTAGTTATATTATTAACTGTAATCTATAGGATATCCCTTATCTAGACAGGCCTCTGCTGCTAGGCCTTCCCCTTTATCCCTTTCTATATATAGGTTATAACCCTAGGTCTAGTTTCCCTATCCTTCTAGAAGTCTACTAGGATATAGGAGTTAAAACCTAGATATATGTTAATTTATATTTTGTTAACATAGCCTATCTAGGGTTTCTAGACTAGTATAATGTTAATTAGCTTAGCCTAGCAGAGCTCTAGGAAAGCTATATATGCTAGTAACTGCTTCTCTATATTACACTAAGCTATACATAATACCTATAGAGAGGCCTACTTTAGCCTATGTCTCTAAGTTAAGTTCTAGGTAGGTGTAGGTATTAGTAACGTTATAATCTAGTTTCTAAGCTACCCTCTAACTCCTGCTTAAGAGAGGTAGGATAGTGTAGTTAGTCTAGTTAGTCTAGGGAGGACCCTTAGTATCCTTAGGCTTATCCTTACTTATGCTGCTACTATTAGTGTCTATATCCCTAAGGCATATAATTAAGCTCTTAGAAGGTATCCTTTTGCGTGGCTGCTTAGAGCTAAGCAGTTAGTCCTAGTTAGAGGGAGGGAGGTCCTTAGGCTGTTAGGTGCTATTCTAAGAGGCATTTAGACTAGCTTTATAGAGGGCATTATAGGCCTTCTATCTAACCTTATAGATCTAAGCCTGCTCCTTCTAGTCTAGGACGGTAGGGATACTGTTTATTATTATAGGCCTAGCTAGACAATTCTTATAGCTAGCCTAGAACAGGCTATAACAGTTTGTATACTTTAGTTTAGCTGTATAGGGCTTAGTCTTATATAAGTCTAAAGGTTTACTGCAGTTATTATAGAGTAGCTATTAGTTATAGTAGCTATTTAAGTAGTAGCCCTAGCAGCTAGGGTTATATCTAATAAGTGTCTTCCTCTTCTAAATAAGTTAGGACCTACTACTTTAGTTAAACAGTCTAAAGGGCTATACCTCTATTAGGAATAAGATTACCTAAGAGACTTTATTTATAATAGGGTTTAGCCTAAGGCAGGATTGCTAGGCTTAGGTAGGCTTTAGTCTTATCTAGGTAAAGACCTTATCTTTAATTAAGGTAGCTAGGTCTAAGGTATCTCTATTAATACTCTATAGTTTAGCTAGGTAGCGTAGGATAATATAGGTAAACTACTTTATAGGGGTCTCTATCTTATAAGCCCCTAAGCAGCCTACTAGTTTTTGCTTGTCTGCTAGGAGGCCTTACTAGATCTACTTATTTAATAGCCTTAGTAAGTATCTAGTTATAATGTAGTAGATATAAGGGATATCTACTAGTTAGAGGCTAAAGGTCTAGCAAACTGTCTAGTAGAGGGTAAAAGGGGTGTTCTTTTAGGTAGCTAATAGGCCCTCCTCTAAGATATAGGTAAAGACCTAGAGGTCCTCTTTTAGCTAGGGTTAGGGCTAGGGTAGGGCTTAGGATTTTGTCTAGGGTCTAGCCTGTAGGTAGGTTAGAGCCTAGTAGGGGTCTAGAGCTATACTTAGTGCTAAGGCTGTAACAGCAGCCTAGCTCTAGGTTAGTGTTAGAGTATATTCCTTATTAATAAGCTTCTTTAGGGCTTAGATTATATAGGCTATAGCCTCTTTTGCAATCTACTTCCTAGGGCCCTTAAAGCTAGAGATAACATTATTAACAGATTACATAATAGTTAAGAAGATATCCTTATAGGCCTTATAGTGCCTAGCCTCCTTATCTAGGGTAAATAAGATAGAGCTAGTAGTAGTTATACTAGTAGCTAGAGTTAAGGTTAGAGGCCCCTTTGCTATTAGGGGAGCTAGATTAAAGGTATTAGGCTAGCTTCCTATAAGACTAGGCTAGAGTAGCTAAGTCTTAGTATTATAGCAGCGTTTAGCCCTTAATAGAGAGGTTAGCTCTAGAGGTAGCCTAGAGCCCTAATTAGGGCTAGCTAGTAAGGCTAGCAGTAGTCTAATACCTGCTAGAGGATATAAGGCTATTGCAGAAGGGCTCTAGAGCAGAGAGGTAAAGAGTTTTTAGCTATTAAGGACTCTAGTAGTTTATTACCTAATTCACTAACAGTAGATACTAAGAAAAATTAGGTAAGAGGGAAGTTAGTGTCCTAGCGCTCTAGCGTATAGTCTGTATTACAGGCAGCAGTAAGGTCTTCTAGAAGGACCTTAACTACTATATAACTACATATAGAAGTAATAGAATTATTAGAAGCAATAGAGGTATTAGAATTACTAGAAGACATTTTAATATTAATTAAAATAGTAATTAGAGTGGTGATAATAGGTAAAAGAGTATCCTATTAACTGCGACAAGGCTCTAAGTGCGGGGTAACTACTAATAATAACCCCTAAAAGGAACAAAAATGTATAGTACCTCTATTTACGCCTATTTTTGCTTATGCTAGAGGTACTAGCAATTTCCTCCTCTATAGAGAGCTACGTCATAAGTCAGGCAGCCTTAACGACTTTATCTCTGCAGTAGCTAAGTAAGGCTATTCCTAGTAATCTTAAAAAGGGCCCTACCTTTAAGGCCCTAGAGATATCTAAAGCATTAAAATCGTAGGCAGACATTATAGCATTAACGTTAATATTGAAATTAGTAGTAATGCTATACAAAATAGCTTAGGGATAAATGCTATTACGTTATGTATTCTAGTTATATAACTGTACTGCAGGGAAAAGAGTGGGTCTAGAGCCTTGTTGCAGTCGATAGGATAGGGGTATATAATGTATTGTTAAGTACCCCTTTAAATGCGGGGTAATAGTGGGTAAATAGTGGGTATTCTTAGGCTTAGCAAAAATGGCGTCAAGCAGCATCCGATGGGATAGTGGCGCAGGAGTAGCGCCAGCCACTTCCAGCCCCAGCCAGGAATGCTAGGAAATTGCTGGCTTTTCCTAGCCAATAGCATTATAGGGATATCACTGTACTCTCGCAGTTAAATCTAAGGCAGTTTGTGTATCACAAACTTCCTCCCTTTTTTACTCTTAGAGCAACTAGATACAACTAGAATTAACCTACTACTTCACTAAAAATAACCTAATTAGGTATCACGCCTGTAATACTAACACTAAACTTAATAGGGGGTAAGTATAAGAGTAGACAGAAGATACCTAGTAAGGAGCTTTAAGTTTTGCATTAATACTATTACAAGGAAAATTTTCACATAGACGCTTAACCTTTATAGGCCCTAACTAACAGGCTAAGTTATTAGCGAAAATTTCCCTTTTTTAACAAACTTAACTAGCAGTTACTTTCACAGGGATAGCGCAGGAGGATGCAACTCACCCCATAATTTAATGTTTATATATTAGCTAAAAGTTAAACTAGGTAGCAGCCTAGATAAAGAGGCCTGCGCACTACATCCATTAAGGGGCCTATTATATATTGTTTACTAATATTACTTAATTAGTAGATTCTTATTGCAGCCCCTTACACTAAAGAGGATTACTAGCTCTAGGTTAGAGTTCTTCTGCAAGCAGTAGTATTACAAGCTAGTTAGGGTAACTAACTATAGCACAAAGCAAAAACTTCAGTAATAATACACCTATATTATTATCCCCTGTTCTGCACTATATAGTTACGCTAGCTAGCACCTAACTGCAAAGTAGTAAAGTAGTGAAAAGAATAGAATAAGAATTTAATAAGCTAACAATAAAGAATAAGCTTGAAATATAAAGTAGAGAGGGAAGGCAGAAATTGCAGCAGGCAACACGTAAAAGGGCTAAGAGTAGAGAAAATTAGGGTAATAGAAAGTTCTATCTAACATACTGCAGCTAAAAGCAATATCTACCTAGTATATTAAAGATTAATTAATTAAACCCTGTCGTCTACGTTAGGGGGTGCTTTAAGCTGCGCCAGTCACTAACTAGATTTAGGTTATAACACTACCCTAACCTTATAGATTTAGACTGTAAAACAAGATTATGCAAAGCATAACTTATAACACTTTCAGCCTAAGTTACTAGTCTAGTATTTAAATATAACGTAAGATATAATAAAGTCTATAATAAGTTAGTGTATCTAGCAGTAGACTTATTAAAAAAGAAAAGTATAAAGGATAGATACTACCTAGTTAAAAAGCGTTGATATTCTAATTTACCTTCTCTTATCTTACTATTAACTGTTTATCTTTTAAAAATTACCTTTTATTAGCTGTTAAGATAAAACTCTTTACTGAATTTCTATCCTATTAAGTGCTAGATAGCTCTATTTTTGCTAAGGCTTAAAATACCTACTATTTACCTATTATTACCCTACATTTAAAGGGGTACTTAACAATACGTTATTTACCCCTATACTCTCTTACCTATTATTACTAACTATTACTACTATTTTAATTAATGCTGCAATATCTTCTAGTAATTCTAATACCTCTATTACCTCTATACGCAGCTGTATAGTAGTTAAGGTCCTTCTAGAAGACCTTACTGCTGCTTGTAATACAGACTATACACCTAAGCGCTATAATATAGCAATAGTCTAGCCCTATAAACCTCTAGCTACAAAGCATAGACCTCTAGGCTCCTTCTAGCCCTTTAACATACTAGCCTAGGCCTAAGAGATATAGGAGCTACTAGTAAGCCTGCTTAACCTATTTATCTAATACATTCTATAGGGCCTTATTAAGCAGTAGGCCTAGTAGATAAATACAGTACTATTAAAGCAGGGCCCTCTAAGTAGAATAGTAAGAGTAAATTTATAGTAGAAGACTTTAGTAGAAGAGATCTACCTCTTCTTAAGAATCCTACTATATATAGGGATCTATAAGGAATCTAGATTATTAACCTACTAGTTAACCTAGCAGCAAAAGGAGGACCCTATCTACTTATTTATATAATTTATTTCTAGAAACTAATTCTAACTACTGCTCTAGCAGCTATAAATATTTAACACTACTAAATTCTAGCCTAGTATGCCTAGACAGCCCTACTAGGGCTAGGGCTAGGGCTAGGCCTAGGATTAAATACTAGATATATACTAGAAGGTTAATTAGTAGTTAGCCTATATCTAAGAGACTAAGGATTCCCTTTATATAGCTAGTTTAGATCTTATAGTTAATAAGGCTATAGTCTAATTTATAGGTTAATCTCTAGAAATAATAATAATTCTAATAAAACCTATCCTAACTAGCTATAAGATCTAGATCCTTACCTAGTCTAGCTACTATATCTAGTAGCTCTAGTATATATATAGAAAGGGCCTATATACATTAGTCCCCTAGGTATAGCCTGCCTAGTTAGCTAAGCTAGCTAGGCTAGCTAGACTAGCTGCTAAAAAGCTAGCTCTATTAACACTAATACAGTAGGTAGTAACTACCCTTACTTCCCTACTTCTAGCTATAACCTACTATATCTTTCTTAATAACCTTTTTGCCTCTATATAGCTCTTTTATACCCTATAAAATTAGTAAGTTAGAGCTTCTAGTACTTACTAGAAGGATAGTAGGATAGATAAGATCCTAGCTACTAAGAAAGAGACTAAAGGATAGGGTATCCCCTAGGGTAAAATATACTGTATCCCTACTTTAGATAGGGAGGAAAGTTATCTATCTACTAGCCTACTTACTTAGATAACTAACTAGTAAATAGGTTAACTAATTTACCTAGAAGAATAATACCCTTATACTCTTCCTATTAACTGTCTTCTAGAATAGCTAAGAAGTTATCTATAGCTGCTGCTGCCTAGCTAGGGATTCTGCTGCTAAGAGGGCTACCTAGTAAGTCTTTAGCCTAGATATCTAAAAGGACCTTCTAGTCCCTAAGGTAATTAATAAATATAACTATAAGATAAATAGGGTTAATGTTAGTAACTAGATAAGGTCCTATTATTAATATAGCTACCCTATTTATTAAGGGGGCTAGTAGTTAATTACCTAGAATTTCCTACTAGAAGTAGTAGTTATAAATAGCTTCCTACTATAGCTCTAGGGTAGCCTTAGGTAGTAGAAGGTAAAAACCTACTACTAATAGTAGTAGTTACTTATAGGCTAGCTTATTTAATAGTTTAGACTATTAGTAAAAGGATAGTAGAGGTTACAGCCTAGACAGGCTATAGACAAAATAAATACCTCTATTTTATAGGAACACTACAGGAAGGGATTAAGGGGGGCTAATTTACTTTATTCCTACTGTAGTAATAGGAAAGCTTTAAGAGCCTGCTAGACCCTAGCTAAGATATCTAGGAATAGCCTTATACAGAAGAAAAGGACGCAAAAGGGCTGCTTAGACTGTAATATAGCTTTATATACTATAGGAGATTACTAGTACCTCTAGCATACCTAAAATATATAGGGAATAGAGGTACTTTTACCCTATTAGTTAACTTAATAGATTTATAAGCCCCTATTAGCTCTACCCTACCCTTAGCAAAAATAGAGCTATCTAGCACTTAATGGGATACACCCTCTTCGTTGTCGCTAGCGTTTATAGGGCGTGCACTAGAGAAATCCCTAGTACTGCAGGCTTTAACGGAGGCAATTGCAGACCTAGGAGGACGAGGTGTATAGATAACCCTTAATTCAGAGACGCTATTCTCTGCTGCAATAACTCTAGCTGCCAGTAAATGGCTTGAAACCCCGCCTAACCTAGGTGCTTCAGTACGTAGCAAAGACTCTATCACTTAGTATGCTACTAATAATATTTACAGGATAACGCCAAGGTCTATCCCATCAGGTGCGGATAGACGCCATTTTTGCTAAGGGTGGGGTAGAGCCAGTCAGAGACTGTAGACATATCTAAGATAACTAATCATTTTAACAGTTATAAGGTACTAATATTCTCTACTATTTCTAACTATGCCAGAGGTACCAGCAATCTCAGTGAATACAAAGTAGTACATTACAGTCTAAGTGTTAGTATTACAGGCGTAATACCTAATCAGGTTGTTTTTAGTGAAGCAGTATGTTAATTCTAGTTGTATCTAGTTGCTTAAAGAGTAAAAAAGGGAGGAACACAAACTGCCTTAGATTTAACTGCAAGAGTATAGTGATATCCCTATAATGCTATTGGCCAGGAAAAGCCGGCAATTTCCTAGCATTCCTGGCTGGGGCTGGAAGTGGCTGGCGCCACTCCTGCGCCACTATCCCATCGACTGCGGCATGACGTCGGTACATTGACTCCACAAAAGGGGCCCGTTTTTTCCCCTCACAACATCTGGTACATCTATCCATACCAATTACCCCTATGATTTCTACTACGGTACATCCATACAAACCAACATTGCCACCATTTTTTTGATGGATTCTGACGATTCTGCCTCGTCTACGGGCTCGGCGAAGTCGTGTATCTTTGTATTACTACCCGAGGATATTACTGCTGCCTGTACGACCGACTGTACGCCGGAACGATGTGATAATGCCACCGTTCGGCCCTGTGAGCCTCCCGAGCTCGAGCCCGGCCTGCCGGGGCAGTTCGTGCCCCTCGAGGTGCCGCACCGGCCCGCCGAGGTGCTCGAGCTGCCCAGGCAGCCGGTAGACCTCTTCTTCGACTTCGTGCCGGCCGAGCTCGTGGGCCGGTGGGTTAAGTGGACTAACGCGGGGCCGCCCTCTGCGAGGCTCGGGCCAGCACAAAGACGTTCTCGCAGTCTTCTGTGGAAGCCAACGACTTCAGACGAACTCTACCTCTTCTTAGGCATTCTGATTTATATGGGAATACACCCTGAAGCAGAAGTCGCAAGATATTGGTCAGTTCAGCAAGATCAGGAGGATCCTATCCATCCTTTTACTCGACTCATGACGAGAGACCGCTTCCAGCTCCTCTTCCGCCGGGTTCGGATCTTCGACGCAGCTCTAATTACGGCACCAACCCGGCCAACCCGTGGCGGCCGTGGCCGTGATCCCCGAGGGTCTCGGATGCCGAAGGTGTACAAACAAGTCAATGAGTGGTCCGCCCACATCCAAGAGACCGGCGACCGCTTCCTCCGGCCCGGCTCGGACCTCACCGTCGACGAGGCCATGGTCCGGTTCACGGGCCGGTCTATGGAGACCACAACGATCCCGACAAAGCCGATCCCGCAGGGTTTTAAGGTGTGGGTGTTGGCACAAAAGGGGTACTGCCTCCGGTGGCTCTGGCACGTCCACGGCGACGGGCCTTACGGACTTGTGCCACAAGCCCGGCCCGCAGCAGGTGACCAAGCGGCCCGGAAGACGGCACTTACGCCGACCCAGCTGGTGGTCACCTCGCTGCTTGCCCTGCTTCCATTGGCTACTTACCATGTATTTCTGGATAATTTGTTCGCCTCCGTGAAGCTCTTCCGGGCCCTGCGGGACCAAAAGATCGGTGCCACGGGCACTTGCCGTAAAGACGGTGGTATTGATAAGACTCTTGTGGCTGAGAAGGAGACGGAAGGTAGGGGAATCCCCTGGGGGCAGCTCCATGCAATCTCCACGGCTGACAGACAAGTAAGCGGTCAAAAATATCTCTTGCTGTCAACTCTATACTTATCCATTTGTTTGGATAACTCCTAGGTCAACCAGTTCACTTGGAAGGATAATGCCCTCGTTCTCTTCCTCACCACGGTCTTTGACGAGACCTCCGAAGTGGTCCGCAACCGCCGCCGGCCTGCTGGCAACACTGCCGCGAAGAAGGCAGCCTGGGAAGTCTTTGGTCCAGACGTCCGGAAGGATCTCAGGATACCTCTGGCAGTAGATAAGTACAATCACTGAATGAACGGTGTCAATACAAGTGATCAAATGCAGTCCTATTACAACTTCAACAGGCCTGTGAGAAGGGGTAGTTAGCAGGCCTTAGCCTAGAACTTCCTCCTTAAAGTAATTATTATCAACACTTTCCTTCTCCAACAATAGGGTAATCCGTACTAGCCCCAGGTTAAGACCCAACTTAAATGGCGTAGACAGCTGTCTACCCACCTTATTCAGAGGTTTGGAACATTAGCTGCTGTTCGTCAGCAGGCACGGCCACAGAGGGCAACAGACCGTCAGAACGAGGCAGTCCCGTGGCAATTACATAAACGGGGGAGCAGAAAGGTCTCCTCGCCCTGCGTAGCTTGCAGCCAGATCTCGCAAATTAAGGATAGGACTGCCCTAGGGCCCATAAGTAGGAATAGCCACACGCAGCGCACAAAGCGGAAGTACTCAAGGAGGGGTTGTTTAGAATGTGATGTGGCCATATGTACCAGCGAAGATTGCTAGTACCGATTCCACACACAAAATCTATAGGTCATGGAGGTACCAACTATCAATTACGGTCATTGGGTGGAAAAAGGGGCCCGAGGTGGTCCGATTGGCTACTACTCCGCATATCAATGTACCGACGTCATGCCGCAGTCGATGGGATACTCCTTAGGTTTCCGATGAGTTGTTCCAACACAGACCATTTTGGATGGGTTATGTCCATGACTCGCATAGAAGCATGCATGGATTCTGTCAAATTGCAATCTCTGACGGCAAATGAGCAAATTCATGCCTCTTCAAGTTTATTTGTCTCAACGAAATTAAAGGATGACAAGGTAGACGTAAGCATAAACAGGAATCTTGCTTATTATATATGACCACAAACCTGTAGTCTTCGACGCCCGTTGGTTCTTCAAGGCTTGCTTAACTGGTGTCTCAACATGTTTCGAAACACAAAGCTCCTAGTTCTATTTTCCCTCTTCTGGACTGCGCTTGCACTTGAGCAGCAACCGCATTCTCCCCTCAGCTACTTCTCTCTGCGGCGAGCAGTGCCTCATGAGATCCAGTCTTGCCGCCCTTCGACCTGCGATGCGAGAGAGAGGGCATGTCAAGGTTCATGTCGCCGCCAGCTAAGGCCAAGAAAGATTGAGGCGCCGGGCCCGTCATCACATCCTGCTTACGGACATTGGTATGGCCCAGAAAACTATAACAACAACGTCGATGATTTCTTCCGCGGCGAGGCAGCAAAGCTATCAGAGGCCGGATTCGGACCCGGACTGGTCAACACCATTTTTGAGGTATATGCCTCCCAGTTCGTCCCCTTTGGAGATAAGACGAGATCCCTCGCAATGTTAGGATTTCACGGATGTATTGGCATTATCCTTATGTCAAGATCGGGAGTTTGGATGGCCCACATTACCGAGAACCCGATCCTCAAATTCGACATCGAGACATTTGAGAAACAATTTATTCCATACCTTGAACGAGGCCGACGGAGCGAAGACGATGACTATGGGCTGTCAGACCTGGTCGGCACTTTCTCTCCGGAGAACGAGCCAGTTGCTGTTATATTTGCCCCAGACGTATCAGAAGAGGGCAATGTCTATAGTGACCAAATGGAAAAATTACACCAGGTGATCAAGCGAGGTAAGTTTCCTACTCGGCATGATTTTCTTGAGCGGGTGCTAATTATTTCGCTCATCATAGTCATTGGTGTAGAATCTGAATGGGTTTGGTACACACCGTATCTTGAAGACGAGGGTGCGCTTGCTCGATACGACTTTGGATGCAAAAGATCCAATGGCAAGGTGCTTGCTCAATACCAACCGGGTGCCCCTGGAAGCAACTCCGAGGCCAAGGCAAGAATATGGATCGAAGGAAAACTCTGGAACTCCAAGACATGGCCAGCCTTAGGGTCAAGACAAAAGCGCCCTTCGAGCCCGGAAGCAGGTAGCTCGCAGCAGTCCGGCTCTAACGCCTAAGAGCACATGTTAGATATAGCCAGCCTAACTGACAGGTAAGTCTGCTAATAGCAAGTTAAGGTTATAAGATGGATAATAGTATTGTTGTAGACTTCATTATGTGACGTATGTAAAGAATTGTTAGCAACCTCTACGAAATATCTCTCTGGCATGGCACAGGCTGTTAGTGTCATGCTAAGGAGGGGCCCCAGTCCCCGCAGTTTGCCGCCGCGCGCTGGGGCAGATTAGCTATACGCTAATCAAACCCTTAACAACGCATATTTTCCCCTCAATTCAAGCCAACAATTATTCAACCTAACAAGCTGCTGCTAACTTAACATCGCCTTCTGCAGGCTAGATAAAGTCTTCCTGGTAGGGCAGGAAGTAGAGGTTCTATCTAGCCTCCTAAAGGAGCTAGGCGAACTTCATTCCTGGCGCAAGCAGCACTTCTAGGCCTAAATTAAACACCACTAATCGACTTTTTGACTTTACTCCCTTAACACCTTTTCCCCTTAAATAATTAAAGACCCCCCTAAAAAGACAAATAGACACTAGGGTTGCTATGTATCCTATTAACTGCAGAATAGCTACAGTATATCTCTGTAAGGGGTAGTAGCTACTTAGGAGTTAGCTAAGCCTTATTTCGACTAACTAGATAGCCTAGTTTTTTAGTACCTCTTGCGTCTATATATTCTAGTTATAATATAAGTACTAGCATTCTTCTAAGGTATAAATTATAACCCTACACTGCTTATACCCTAATCTCGTTTTTTTCCTTTAGTCTTATAAGTTCTGTAAGACTTTACCTAGGATAACCTTAGGCTGATTACAAGCCACGCAGGCAGAGGGGGTCTTCTATAAGACTCTTAAATGCTGTTTCTATAGTATAGTGTCATTCCTTATATCTGTAGCCTGCTAGGGCTGCCCCTTTTGCCTCCTATTAACTAATAGTCTATAATGCTAGATTAGCTGCATAGAAAGGGTCTAGCGCTATTTATATTAAGACTTTAATAAGGCCTAGCCTAGCTAGCCCTAGACCTAAAGAAGGAAGCTATTCACAAGCACTACTTTAAGGAGGTAGTTCTATACAAGCGACTGCTATCCACTATATTGTATAGACTGCCTATACTGATTATACAACCTTATCTAATCCCCTATATCTACGCTATTTATATAGCAATTATAATTGTCTATATAAATAGGTATAGAAAGTTCTTTTCACGCGTTAGGTCTAAATACCTTGCGGGCGGCCTAGGCTGCAGCCAAGCTTTTAGTTAGCTAACAGCAGTTACGTATGACTTCATTAGTGTAACTGTAGACTATAGTAAGAAATAATATAAGAGTATTATCCTTCTAGCTAAGCTAATTAACCTAGCAAGTAAGAGAAAGAATAGTTTAGTATAAGGATAAGTATAGGATAGTATTATATTCTATATACCTTACTATCCTTTATAGGGATATAGTGAATTTACCCCTATAGGATACCCTTACCCTTATCCTCCTTCTTATCCACAAGCAACTTATTAATCCCACTATCCTTACAGCACATACCTATTACCCCTATTGCCTTTAATCGTAATGTATAAAATAACTTAACAGAGGTAAACAGGTTATTAACAAAGACATAATACTTAGCTAGGGGTAGGAGGGTAAGTAATGTTATTACTACTTATTAAGTAGGCGTAAGGGTATTGTTAGTCTCTATATCCCCCTTACAGCGTTGCAGACGTTATTGTAGTATAAGACTATATAGCCCTTTGCTGTAGACATACCACAACCATCGCAGGAAGTACCCTAACTACACTAATACCTATACTTTATATCTAACAGGGGTAGGCTTATTAGGAACTGTAGTCTTCTCAATCAATTAACCTATAAATCGTACTATAGCTTTGTTAACAGTAAGGTTACTTCTAGGTATATATAAAGCATCCCCTACCTCCTATATATAGCTAGACTATTAGTTAACTTACCTATATACTACAGGCATACAGTCCTCTTAAGGCAGGGCTTTGTTGCGACGTTGCTTTTGCAAGAGAGAGCAGTTAGGTTGTGTGAAGTTAGCAGTATTAAATATCTGTATACAACAGAAGAGTAGTTAGAATCAGTCTTAAGACATAAAGCAAGTAAATACGTAGATAGGGTCTTCCTTCTATTGTGACAAAGACTAGTATCCCTCTACTTTTGTTTTAGAGTAAATGCCTATATAGATCAAAATACTAAGGAAGAGATAGATCTTGTCTGCAGAGGTTAGTTGCTATAATTGACTTCAAGACTGTTGTTACATTAGGCCTAGTCTTAGTGCGTTATTCATCCACTCTGCCCACAACTCTGCTATCCTATATAGTATGTACTGTAGGAAGAGCTTTAATAGGGTCTTAGGAAGGTCTTGTATAGTCAGCTTGCGATTAGGCACATTAAGGGGGTTGAATTAACTAGGTATACCTCGCTTAAGGGAGGGAGGCTCTTGTAGGCGTATGACTGCGTTGTCACACCTCTTAGGGGTGCAGTCAGAAGTACAGGCACTTATGAGGTCTTTAGGAAGTATAGCAACATTAATACATAAGTACATTAACTTATTAGAATCGCTAGAAGCCATCGTAACGCTTTATCACATTAGAAAATGTTAATTTTTGTGGTAATAGTAGGAAGGAATACATATAGGGTAAATAACAAACTGTTATGTATCCCTTGTTGTAAGGGGGAAAAGTGGGCAGAAAAATGGGGCTAATGTACTGTAGCCATTCTGCAGTCGATGGGATAGATCTGTGTCTAGTCTTCGCCTGCGGTTACAGAGCTGCTAAAGGCGCTACAAGTAGCGTGACTTAAGAACTCTTCCACAACGGGAACAGCGGCTGGGGAGGAATGTTGATGTCCGAACGTTGTGAACGTCGACATTTGGGGGGACTTGTCGTAGGTCATTCTTCTAGTGGAATAGTCTAGGATGGCTCGATGGCTACCAAGCTTCAGGCAAGCAAGTTTGTAAATGAAAACAAATTTGTGATAATTCAGAGCTTTGACTGAGAAACCGGATTGAAGGGACGAAGCATCAAAAAGGGATGGACAGACATCAAGTTTAGCAAAAAGGAGGCGTGTCGAGTAAGAGAACGGCCAGCAAGCAAATTAGAAAAATGCCATGGCAGTTGGAGTAGGAGACAGGGCAGACAACCGGTGAAGAGGTCTAAATGTCACGCCTTAGGAGAATGGGTTGATTGGGTGGAAGTGCTAAGAAGGAAGTTGATGTACCTAGACTAACAAAAGGGCTAAAAGGGAATGTCACTTAAAAAGGCTGACTTCACGCACAGTGTTCAACAGCATAACGGGCTGGAAGCGGAAAATGGGTGGCTTCAGGGATAGGCGCACAACATTCAGAGTGAGAGTAGGTGGTCCTTTCGGATTTACCACCAGCCATAATAACTTATAGTTGTGTGTGTGTGTGTGTGTGTGTGTGTGTGTGTGTGTTTTAACTCAGCCACCCCCCATTTGAACCACCCCTGCATTTAAACCACGTTATCTACACCTTCACCCCTACTATACCTCTAATCAAACCACCACAACAATTGTTGTTTTACTCTAAACAATACCATTTTTTTAGTATACCTTTATCTCTACATTATGAAGCAGTATACTGAGTATGAAGTTGAATAGGCACTTGAGGATGTTGCAGATAGCAGCAGTATTTGCAAAGCTGCACACACCTAGGGAATCCCCTATCTAACCCTTCGCTATCAGATCTAAGGAACCTAATCAAGGGATATTGCTTTTGCTAGCTAGCAGAGGCTTTCTCAGACACAGGAAAGTCTCCTTAGTTACTGGATTACTACTTAAGCTGCCCTAGGCTTTAGCCCTAGTTATTAGCAGCTTAGGGAGCTAGCCAGGCGTGTTCTAGATATCCCTTAACTACTTAGGAGGAAGTAGGTGACTAGATTTCTTTGCAGGAATCCCTCTGTCAGCACTTAGAGGCAGCGCTGCCGCTAAAGCAAATATTTTATTAAATTCAATTAATTAATCTATTAAATATAGGGCTAGTCCTTCTTAAACAAATCTAATATAAGGCTATATTTAACTTATTTAATAGGTTGTTTTGCTAAGCTAGATTATATGTATATTCCTACGCTACCCCTTATTACCCCCCTCTACTTTAAATACTACCCTAGGCTAATATTTTCCCTATAACTTCTATCCTATTAAGTACTAGATAGCTCTATTTTTGCTAAGGGTAGGGTAGAGCTAATAGGGGCTTATAAATCTATTAAGTTAACTAATAGGGTAAAAGTACCTCTATTCCCTATATATTTTAGGTATACTAGAGGTACTAGTAATCTCCTTAGTATATAAAGCTATATTACAGTCTAAGCAGCCCTTCTGCATCCTTTTCTTCTGTATAAGGCTATTCCTAGATATCTTAGCTAGGGTCTAGCAGGCTCTTAAAGCTTTCCTATTACTACAGTAGGAATAAAGTGAATTAGCCCCCCTTAATCCCTTCCTATAGTATTCCTATAGAATAGAGGTATTTATTTTATCTATAGCCTATCTAGGCTATAAACTCTACTATCCTTTTACTAATAGTCTAAACTATTAAATAAGCTAGCCTATAAGTAACTACTACTATTAGTAGTAGGTTTTTACTTTCTGCTACCTAAGGCTGCCCTAGAGCTATAGTAAGAAGCTATTTATAACTACTACTTCTAGTAGGAAATTCTAGGTAATTAACTACTAGCCCCCTTAATAAATAGGGTAGCTATATTAATAATAGGACCTTATCTAGTTACTAATATTAACCCTATTTATCTTATAGTTATATTTATTAATTACCTTAGGGACTAGAAGGTCTTTTTAGATATCTAGGCTAAAGACTTACTAGGTAGCCCTCTTAGCAGTAGAATCCCTAGCTAGGCAGCAGTAGCTATAGATAACTTCTTAGCTATTCTAGAAGATAGTTAATAGGAAGAGTATAAAAGTATTATCCTTCTAGGTAAATTAGTTAACTTATTTACTAGTTAGTTATCTAAGTAAGTAGGCTAGTAGGTAGATAACTTTCCTCCCTATCTAAAGTAGGGATATAGTATATTTCACCCTAGGGGATACCTTATCCCTTAGTCTCTTTCTTAGTAGCTAGGATCTTATCTATCCTACTATCCTTCTAGTAAGTACTAGAAGCTCTAACTTACTAATTTTATAGGGTATAAAAGAGCTATATAGAGGTAAAAAGGTTATTAAGAAAGATATAGTAGGTTACAGCTAGAAGTAGGGAAGTAAGGGTAGTTACTACCTGCTACGTTAGTGTTAATAGAGCTAGCTTTTTAGCAGCTAGTCTAGCTAGCCTAGCTAGCTTAGCTAACTAGGCAGGCTATACCTAGAGAACTAATATATATAGGCCCTTTCTATGTATATACTAAAGCTACTAGATATAGTAGCTAGACTAGGTAAGGATCTAGATCTTATAGCTAGTTAGGATAGGTTTTATTAGAATTATTATTATTTCTAGAGATTAACCTATAAATTAGACTATAGCCTTATTAACTATAAGATCTAAACTAGCTATATAAAGGGAATCCCTAGTCTCTTAGATATAGGCTAACTACTAATTAACCTTCTAGTATATATCTAGTATTTAATCCTAGGCCTAGCCCTAGCCCTAGCCCTAGTAGGGCTATCTAGGCATGCTAGGCTAGAATTTAGTAGTATTAAATATTTATAGCTACTAGAGTAGTAGTTAGAATTAGTTTCTAGAAATAAATTACATAAATAAGTAGATAAGGTCCTCCTTTTGCTGCTAGGTTAACTAGTAGGTTAATAATCTAGATTCCTTATAGATCCCTATATATAGTAGGATTCCTAAGAAGAGGTAGATCTCTTCTACTAAAGTCTTCTGCTATAAATTCACTCTTGCTATTCTACTTAGAGGGCCCTGCTTTAATAGTACTATATTTATCTACTAAGCCTACTGCTTAATAAGGCCCTATAGAACGTATTAGATAAATAGGTTAAGCAGGCTTACTAGTAGCTCCTATACCTCTTAGGCCTAGGCTAGTATATTAAAGGGCTAGAAGGAGCCTAGAGGTCTATACTCTATAGCTAGAGGTTTGTAGGGCTAGACTGTTGCTGCGTCACAGCGCTTAGGCGTATAGTCTGTATTACAAGCAGCAGTAAGGTCTTCTAGAAGGACCTTAACTACTATATAGCTATATATAGAGGTAATAGAGGTATTAGAATCACTAGAAGACATTACAGCATTAATTAAAATAGTAGTAATAGTTAGTAATAACAGGTAAGAGAGCATAGGGGTAAATAACGTATTGTTAAGTACCCCTTTAAATGCAGGGTAATAATAGGTAAATAGTAGGTATTTTAAGCCTTAGCAAAAATAGAGCTATCTAGCACTTAATAGGATATACTTCTAGATACCCCTATTACCTATATAAATGTAAGCCTAAGCTTCCTTTAGTAATAGGTAATAAGGTAGTGTTCTCTAAATGCTAGCGCTTAAAGGCTAGTAATAATTAGCGATATTCTTTTAGATTTATAGTGTTAAGCTATACTACTAAGCTATAATGCTAAAAGAGACGCCTCTTGCAGCTTAGGTACTTATTAGCTCTTATGTATGCAGAGTAGGCTATATACAGCCTAACACACCCCCCTAGCTCTTATAGATACATAAAAGATAAGTAATATAGGGGGTATGCTACTACTTAGACACTCTCTAGTATATACTAGTTAAGGACTTAAAGTGCTAACTATACTAGGAATTAAACTAGGGATTAACATAAAACTCCTACTGCATAAGATTTCTAGTATAGATTAATAATTAGTTAGGTAGCCTAAGTTAACTAGGCTTATAACTGTTAAGCTATACTACTAAGCTATAATGCTAAAAGAGACGCCTCTTGCGGCTTAGGTACTTGTTAGCTCTTATGTATGTGGAGTAGGCTGTGTACAGCCTAACATATAGCAACATTACCCCCCCCCTAGTTAACAAACTGTAGAAAAGCTGGGTAGAACTAAAGATTTTATCCTTAGGCTTAATCCTTTCTATTAACTATTATCTGTTAGTATCCCTAGAGTATTCTAAAAGTAAGGCTATTTCTATAAACACTTATAATAAGTTGTTATACTTAAACTACTCTAGATAAGCACTACTCCTAGTCCCCTAAACTAAGCAATTCCCTCCTCTACATTTAGTTACCTTTACTAACTAAAATCTATCTCTAAATAACTTAAAGAAGTAAAAAATCACCCTAAGCCTAATATCCCTATAATTAATATAGTCTATAAGTTTAATATTAATAATAAGATATATATATAAGAGGAGTTACTATAGCAAAAGGGGTAAAGGGGGTATACTTTATAGATTAACTAGTATAGTTAGTTCTTTATTTCCTATTATAAGGGACAGCCTAGTGCTTCTTTCTAGGCTTACTGCTACTGCAATCTAAAGAAGAGGGCTGTTCTATTTAATGCTAAAGCATTATCTTTAGCTTTAGACTATCTTTATAAGATCTATTACATTATAAAGTTAAGCAATTTAACTAACTTAGAAGTATTGTTAGATATTTCCCTTAAGCAACCTTACCTTAATTTCACTAGCTTAATAAAGAAGAAAGTAAAGACTATATAGGAGTTAACTGTTAGGCTTATTGTTAATACTAATCTACTGTTTAGCTTCTTCTAGAACAGCTACTTTTAGTCCCTTATTACTAAACTTAACCTATAAGTATTTAACCTACTATAGGGTTATACTTTGCTTAACTACAGTCTTATTAACCTTTTTAATAATAAGAAAGAAGAGGTTAAGAAAGAGCTAAGTTAAGTAGCTACTTCTATTTACCTTAGCTTTAATCTCTAGACTTCCTCTAACCGCTATGCTATAATAGCTGTTACAGCCTACTTTATACTAGCGCAGCCGCTAAAGCAAATAAAGCAAATCAGCCCTTATATTTATTAATTTGCCTTATTGCCGCTAGATCCTTACTTATTTAGCCCTATTAATAAATCCATTAAATTAAAGGTATATAACTGCTTGTATTGCCTAATTAGGAAATAACTAAAGCTAAGTATAGGTCTCTAGAGATATTATGGATAAACTATAAATCTATTAATCCCTAATATTAGTAGAACCCCTCTCTTTAGCTAGTTTTTTATTAGCTGCAGTTACTCTATACTCTCTACCTTTATTAAGAGTCTCTGCGACGTTAGCGTTAGTTTTGCTACACTAAAGGCTTGCTTACAGTCTAACGCTATAGCTAGGATTGTAAAGACGTTAAGGGCTAATTTACTTAACTAAGGGTACTAAGCCTAATAGTCTAGCTACTACTGCATAGGGTTATCTATCTCCTCTAGGGCTTACTTAAGGTATAAGTAAAGCTTATTAGATGTTACCCTTACTTCCTAACTATAACAACTTCTTAGCTACTGTCTAAAGTAGCTGTCTTCTTAGGAAGATAGGGCTAATAAGGAGGCTAATAAAGACACTAGTAATATAACTAATATATTATTATCCTTATACTACTTATTAAAGAAGCACTCTAGCCCCTTTTCTATACTCTATACCTATACCTCTTAGCTATCTCTACTCTATACTTCCTTAAGGTAATTAAAGCTAAAGTAAGGATAGAGAATAATTAAAGTAGTAAAGAGGGGTAACTTAGTAAGAGCTAAGTAATACTTATTTAGCTTCTGCTAAGCTAGCTTAATAGAGGTCTAAAGATTTACCTAGCACCCCTTCTAAAGATAATAGAACTATAAAGTAGCTTTAGCCCTTCACTAGGCCTAGTTAACCTCTATATAATCTAGAAGAGAGCTCTTATTAAAGGATCGCTAAGCTAAAGACCTTAGACTATAACTGTTGTAAGTAAGGAGTTACTAATCCTCCTCCTCCTTATCTTCCTTATCCTCCTATATAATAATAGGAGTAATCTTATAATTATAGTAATTCTTTTACTCCTTAAGGTATTTAAGGATATACTTTATACTAGTAATTACCTCCTAAAGGTGTCTATAACTGTCTCCCTTACCCTATCCCTCTATTCGTTTTGTCTAGAAAAAGAGGGGCTCTAGGAGGCTCTTAACCTTAATAAGAACAAGCTAATCCTTATCTATTAAGTAATTAGAGATAGGAATTTAGAGGGATTCCTTGTTATTGTTAAGACCTAAAAGGTAAGCCTAGATCTTATACCTCTTCTTAACTACCCTCTTAATTATTAAGTAGGTTAAATTCTACCTAGTATTATTATTAAGGATTAACTGTAGCTCTAATAAGCTTCTATTAAAGAGATAGTAATTAGAACTACTATTAACCTCCTTTATAACCTTCTTAAAGCGTTTTAACTGTTATAGAGAGGTATAGATAAATCTTATAATATTCTAAAGCTTGCCTATAGGCTTAGTCTTCCTCTAAAGTTTAAGATCTTCCTTATTACAATAGACTGTCTAGTAGAATTCTAACTTAGCCTTAAAGGTCTTAAAGTTACTGCTAAAGAGGAGGGACTTAGCTATAAGATTAAGGATATAACTATAATAACGCATTTAATATGCTTTATAGTTACATAAAGTTATCCTAGGGTTTATCTATAGGTAGAAGGAGGCTAAGTAAGTATTGTTATTTATAGCATTATTGCAGATTACTACTTCTATACAGCTAACTAAGCCCTAATCCCTTACAGTATCTTTAAGGGTGGTTGTAAGGTTAATACTAGAGTAGTTTCCTTATTACTAAGTGAAGGTAAGGAGGCGTAATTAGTGCTTCCCCTTTAAGTTAAGGAAGTAAGAAGTAATAGCTATAAAAGCATAAATATTTAGTAATATCTATAGGTTAAAAGAGAGATAAATCCTTATAGAGGCTTTATAGAGTTTAGCCTTAACTGTTACTCTACCTTAACTCTATATAGTCTTAAGGTAGTTAGCTATTAAGGTTTTACCCTATAGTACCTAAGCAAATAGATTAACGTTATAGAAGCAAAGGAGGCGCTAGAGGAAGGTATTATTAAAGTAGTTAAAAGGAAGGTCTTAACTAACAATTGTAGTAAGGGCAAGATCCCTAATAATAGTAACCTTTAATTAAGGGATACTTAAAGTAGTAAGGCAGGGATATTGTAAGGGGGGTAGTATAGCTATCTTATTAGAAGAGGGTTTATCCCTATACCTATTAATAGGGTTATAAGGGCTAATATAATAGACCCTTTATAAGATTAGTAAGTTATAAATAGCTTTATAATAATAAAGACTTACTAATGTAGATACTCTTAAGCAGAGCTAGTAGTAACTGCAGAGAAGAATTTAGGCTACCCCTTTTTGTTATATTGTTAGTAACACTAGTAGGCTAGCCTAGCTTTGTTATTATAACTAAGTTTAATAAGGAAGACTCTATAAGCCTATACCTAAGTTATACAGCCTCTTCTACCCTTACAGGCTAGCTACTCCTTAATAATAAATCGCTAATTCCCCTATAGGATAGGTTAAAGGTTAGAGATAGAGGGATTTAAAGGGAGGGTAGTAGTATAACTAGTAGTAACTTAGGCTAAGACCCTAGTTAGTAGCTATCCTAATCTAGTAAGGGCAGTTATAGTAAGAGGTTCTAATATCTATAAATAGCCTTATTAGTAGACTATATAGTAGACAGAAAAAAACATTACCTTATATGTATAGTAGAGGTAGTAATAGCAATAGGTAGTAACTATAAGGGGATTAAGTAGAAGCTAGGAAGGTAAGGTTAGATAAAGCTAATAATAGAAATACAGCTATTTAAATAGGAAAAACAAACGCCTTATATTATTAGTAAAGGTTAAGGAAAGAAATTACTAATTAGTAAAGGGATAAAGGGGCTAGTAGGTAAAGTATAGAGGGTAAGGTATATAACAGAGGGAGACTAAAATCCAGCATACTTATTAGTTAAAGCACCTTAGTTAGAAGTTAAATTAATTAATCTAAATTAGGGGGGTTAGCTTACTTATTTAGGTAGTCTAAATAGCTTTATTTGCTTAACTTAGTTAGACTTTGCGTTGTTAGCGCTGCTTTAGCGGCTGCGCTGCTTTATACTAAAGGAGAAGGGTCCTTAGGTTCGCCTTATTACCCTTTAAAATTAATTAGGTGCCTATAATAGCAAGAACCTTGCTTCTACGTTAGAGGAGGTTATTAACAAGTAGGATATTAGGGGTAGGGTTAGTGTGATTATTGCTAATAATGCTAGCTCTAATAACACTTACCTAAGGCACTTATATAATTACCTTAATCCCTCTATAACTAAGAGTAATAAGAAGGCTTGCTAACTATATTGCTTTAGCTATATCCTTAACCTTATTTTAAAAGCTTTCCTATATAGCAATAATGCTAATAGTTTTAAAAGACAGTCTAATGCCTATAGACTACTACAATAAGATAAGCAAGATCTCTACTACTAGAGAAAAAAGGGGCTAGTAGGCAAGCTTTATAACATTATAAAGTTTATTAGATCTTTACCCTAATATACTTAACGCTTTAAGAAGATCTTATAAGAAGAGGCTAGCTACTACTCTAAAGATTTCCTATTATCCTAGGAGACACTATAGGAAGTTAAGCTTATCCTAGATAATATAACAAGGTAGAATTCTACCTATCTTATAATTAAATAAGTAATTTATCTTTAGGATAAAGTTAATGCTTTCTATAGCTCTTAGAATAACTTTAATCCTATCCCTAATAATAATATACTATCTATAGATAATTAGAGACAGTTAGTAGAGATTATAACTATTCTATAGCCTATATAGAAGATAATACTAAGAATATAGGGCTTTAGTTAGGATAGTACCTATAGCTATCTATAGGAGGTAATTACTGCAATAGAGTATCTCCTAAGCTACTTTAAAGGCTAAAAGACATTTTATAATAATCCTAGCTAAAATACTAAAG